>KN361827.1:5667-16414 GCA_000785685.1 Uromyces viciae-fabae
TTGTTACTGTACCTCTGGCAAAAGTTGGAGTAGGAAAAGGATGGGACCAACGATCTGAATTAGGAACAAGAGTCATCAAGTCTTTTTTATAGGTATGGGCACTCTGGCAAAGGACCACTCATCAAAACTAGCAGAGGAGATAGGTTCTAGGGTGTCCACAATAAACTTCAGCTGGTTGGAAAGTATATTCTTCAAAATTATTATGTTTATTTTACTCCTATTTCAGTCATCAAGAAAAATTCAAAACCCACTGAAAAATTTAAAAATCAAGACAACAAGAATAAAATTAGTTTCAAATATATTTCTTCAAAATTCTATTGTTCAAGAAAATCAAAAATCACTTAAAAAAATTGTAACTTACAAGGGAACAAAACAGCTACTAGGTGAAGGTTTTAGGTCAACTTTTCAAACAGTGTTATGTGAAAATTGGAAGGAAGGAGGATTATGGTGTATGACGAAGTACAAACCTGTGGACAAAAAAGTCAAACCAGTCAATGAAGAAATTCCACAAGCACTGAATCCACCATTAAGAAGGCCTGAACTTTCAAGGGACCCAGATCAAACACCACTTACTCCATGGCCACCTGACTTCCAACCTACACAGAAAATAACTAAAGAAAGACTCAGCTTAATCAGTTTTGGACCTGAAGGATGGCTAACACAAGAAGAAATGAAATTATTCTTGCACATTATTGTACTCAGGGAAAAGGCCTTGGCATTTTTTCCAGAGGAAAGGGGTTTGTTGAAACATGAATATGGCTTACCCTATATAATTCCTGTTATGGATCACAAACAGTCGCAAAAGAAACCCTTTCCTATTCCTGGAGCAGCAAGAGAAGAGTTTACGGAACTAGTTAGAGAAAGAATCAGAACAGGACTATATGAACCATCTACCTCAAGTTATTCAAGTCCAGCATTCTGCGTCAAGAAACATGATGGAAAACTTAGAATTGTTCACGATCTACAATAATTGAACAAGGTTACAATTAGAGATGCTGGATTACCACCTGCTACGGAGGAGTTTGTGGAATCATTTTCAGGAAGGGCTTGCTATGGATTAGGTGATATAATGGGAGGATATGATGAGAGGGAGTTAGCAGAAGAATCTAGACCTCTCACTACTTTTGACACACCACTAGGAAGACTCAGACTTACACAATTCCACAAGGGGCCACCAATTCAGTAGCAGTCTATCAAGCACAGATGTTAGGAAGGCTCAGACTTACATGATTACCACAAGGGGCCAACAATTCAGTAGCGGTTTATCAAGCACAGATGTTATGTATTCTTCAGAAGGAAATACCACAGAATGCAGGAGTCTTCATTGATGATGGAGGAATCAAAGGACCAAAGTCTGACTATGGAGGAGAAGTATTGGAAGAAAATAATCAAATTAGAAGATTTATTTTGGAGTATGCGGTTAGTTTAGAAAGAATATAATTTAGAATAGAAGAAGCAGGACTTACAGTTTCAGGAAAAAAATTTGCTTGCTGCGTTCCAGCACTGGAAATTGTTGGACATGTAGTATGCAAGGAAGGAAGGAAGGTTTCAAAACAGAAGAAGAATAAGGTACTCACCTGGCCCAGACCAAACACAGTTACAGAACTTAGAGGTTTCCTAGGGATAGTAGTTTATGTCAGGATGTTCATCAAAAACTTATCAGAAATTGCAGCACCTCTTAGGAATCTCACCAAGAAGGAAAAATAATGGATATGGACTGAAAAATGTGAAGAATCTTTCAATCAGCTCAAGAATTTAGTTGGGGAATGTTGTATTTTCATGTTTTTGTCAATTTCTTTTCTTTTCTTTTATTTTATTTTATTTTATTTTATTTTATTTATTTTATTTTTTTTCTCACACTCAGTGCAGACACTCCAAATTTGAAGCTGTTAATCTACTTAGTCACGTGTCAGATTTTTTTTCTTTTTCCTCGTCTTGAACTTTCCATTTTTCTGTTTTTGTATTCCTTATTCACTCAACAAAAACCTACCTCAGTTCAAGATCACTTTACTCAAGCTCAATCAATTAACCTTGGTATTTTCTATTCATTTTCTTCTTATTAATTTTTCACAAATATACTAATTCTCTTCTTTATAGTTGTTGTTGTTGTTTCTTCTGGCTTCTTCATTCTTAGGGATCTTTTCTTATTTTATATCTATCACCTGTCTTCTGCTCTTAGGTACTTTGTTTCTTTTCTTATACATCTTTCAGATTTGTTCTTTTCATTTATTGAAATAAATTCTCTTATTTTCTGAAAAACTTTAGGGAAGATATTGTACTCAAGAAAGTAGACTATTCAGAAGAAGCAGGGAAGATTGTTTTGGCTGTTGATTCAAGTTTCATCGCAGCAGGAGGAGCTTTAAGCCAGCAGGAGCTAGACATCGGATGGTTTCGAACAGTTCTCTATGAATCCATTTTTTTCTAAGAAGTAGAATCAAAATACTCTCAACCAAAACTAGAATTATGTGGAGTAGCAAAAGTTTTAAAAAAATTACAAGCAATTTTATGGGTTCAACACTTTGAACTTCAAGTAGATGCTAAGTCTTTAATAGAAATGGTTAACTCACCTTCATTACCTAATGCACCTATGACTAGATGGGTGGCCTTCATTCAACTCTTCTCCTTTGATATTGTTCATAAACCTGGAAAAACGTTCACCTTACCGGACGGATTATCTAGAAGACCTGTGGACTCAGAAGAAGAAGATGAATTAGCTATGGATTTTGATGAAGAGGAACCAAAAATTAAGGCTTGCCTGGGATTCAGAACATTCAGTCTTGAAGGAGAAGAAATTTTGGAATGGGAAAAAGAAGGTTATTGGATGGATATGAAGTCCTATTTAACAACTTTCAAGAAACCAGAATCTTTGGAACCTGCGGAACTCACTAAATTAAAGAAAAAATCAGTCAACTTTTATGTACAACAAGGAAAATTAATGAGAAGGCACTCACCAGAACCTCAAATAGTTATTTCAAATCACCGGTATCAATCCAAGATCCTAAAAATGATGCACAAAGAATTAGGACATGGAGGTTTAGAAGAAACGTACCAATTAAGAATTATGGCAAGATTCTGGTGGCCTAACTTGAAGAAATGGGTGAAAGTCTGGATCAGGAGTTGTGAAAATTGTCAGAAAAGAAGTTCACTGGTGCCAAGAGAAGTCAGAAATGCTACTGGAGTTGGTTCACTATTTCAAAGGGTAGCCCTGGACGCTTGTCACATTAAAGCAGGAAAATATCAATACCTTATTGTGGCTAGAGATGACCTATCTGGTTGGGTTGAAGCATCAGCATTGGTAAATTTAACCTCAGCAGCAGTCACAAAGTCTTTATTAGAAACCTGGATTTACAGATATGGATCAATCAAGTCAGTTTCTGTGGACAATGGACCAGAATTTAAAAAGGAATTTTCTAAAGCCGTCAGTCAAGTTGGAGCAAAACTTCAAAGTACTACACCTTACTATCCTGAAGCCAATGGGATGGTAGAGAGAGGTCACAGGACTATCAAGGACACATTGGTGAAATTATGCGGAGAATCTGGAGGAAAATGGGTGGAACACTTGCCATTAGTATTGTTTTCTGACAGAATTTCGACAAAAAGAACAACTGGATACTCACCATATGAATTAGTTTTTGGACAAATGGCGGTGCTACCTGTGGATTTGGAAATTGAGACTTTCTTTGGGACTGATTGGACAGAAGTAAAAACCACTGAAGAACTACTTGAAGCTAGAACAAATCAGTTATTAAGGAAAGATGAAATTTTGGAAGAAGCTTACACAAAAATGGTGAATAGCAGAGGTTCTTCAGTTAGGTATTGGGATAGAAAGTTAGCTTCAAGACTTAGACAACCTCTTTTACCTGGCACCTTGGTTTTAATTTAAAATAAAAGTTTGGAGGATCAATGGGGGAAATTATTTTTGAATTGTTGGAATGGGCCCTTCAAAATTAAAAAACAATTACCTGGGGGATCTTATATTTTGGAAGAACTAGATGGAATAGAGTTGAAAAGATCATTTGCCGCTTCACACATCAAGAGATTTTATCCTAGGGGAAGGACTTTGGAAGAAATAGAAGACGAAGAATTACCTGAAGCTACAGTAGAAGTTGAAGAAGTTGGGGGAGGTTTTGAATAGTCATAGGCTCCTTAACATGAGTTTAAACTGTTACATTTTATTTTTCTTACCATCTTATAAAAAAAAAAAAAAAAAATTCTCATAACTCAAGCAGTCAAGAAAGTTCAGGCAACTTAGTGGACTCCACCAAACTCAAATAGTTTTTTAATTCTGGATAACAGGATTTTTTTTATATAAAAAGAAAAATAAAAATCCAGAATAGAAATAAAATAAAATAAAAAAAATAGTAATACATAAGATATATATTTAAATTTTTTGGGGGCTATTTTGGTTTTAAAGTTTTTTTTAAAATTTTTAATGATTTTTTTTACCTGCACCAAGCTAACAATCAAGATTGAAGACTAATAACTCAATTAAATAACTCCTCAAATTGATGGGAGAAAATCCTGAAGGAAGAATAGGGAGCAGAGTTAATAAAAAAGAAATCAAAATCAACATGTTTATAAAAAAAAAAAAAAAAAAATTACTTACTTACCAGCCAAGATTTTTTTCTAAGGCTTGAAAATGTTCTCGGATGGAAATAAATAATTGTACACAAGCATTACGTTCTGTTGAGATACTCATATGTGCTTCCATCATTGTCTTTCACACATGTCATGAATCTGTGACATGTTCTGTTTCTTTTGCTTCTCCGCTGTTTTTTCCTTTTTCTTTATTTCTTCATTGCTCTGTTTTCACTGACATGTCACATCCTGTGACATGTTCACCTTTGTATACTTACCTGGATCAGCTAGTGCTATGAACTCTTCTTCCTCATTGTTCACACTATCTGCTCCAGGTAAGTCATTCCTGACTCTCTCATCTTATTCTATGAAATAATACTCATCGTTCACACTATCTGCTCCAGTCTGTCGCAACAGGTTATGAGCCCGCGCCACCAGACGCTTACTTTATCGTAAACTACACCAAAACTAGTAGATTGAACGTTCCTGTCATCACTAACAATGTCCAGCTTAGCGACGACCACCGACTACAACGATGTCTCCTCCCTCAAGGTATCCGGCATCCCTCAACTAAAAAGCCTCGATCCTGACTCCAATTATCTTGACTGGAGCCTTGTTATATGAGTTCACCTCCGTGCGACCAAACTCACCTATATCATTCAGCCTCCCGTTGTTGATCCCGCCAACGGTCAGATCAAGGTACCACCTACCTGGGAGCAAGACAACGACTATGTCTGCTCTATCATCATCCAAAACGTTCACCCCTCTAACCTCCCTTTCGTCCGCGGCTACGACACCGACGGATATCGCATTTGGCTTGCTCTTAAGGATGCCTATCAGGATTCCTCTTCCGGTGGTTGTTTTTACTGGCTCCGCAAGCTTGTACTCACCCGCATGACAGGAGATGATGTGGATGAACACATCAACAAGATGGCCCTGTCCGTGGAACACCTCAACTCTCTCATTACTCGGGATAGGCCCCTGACTGCCGATGACATCCATGCAATGGCACTATTCATATCCCTTCCGCCCAACTGACTCAACTGCCTTTCTTCCCTCATGAACGAGGAAAACGTGCCATCATCCCGCATTGTATCTTATCTCAAGCAGGAATCTCTCAGGCGAAAGACTAGGAAAGAAGAAGACTCGTCTTTATCATCCGCCGTCGCCAAAGCCGCTCTAACGCCTTCGTCTCGCCCTTCTTTTAATCAGTCGCTCTTCTCCTCTTACTGCAAGATACACGTCCACAATCTCCTTGCATGTGAGACAGCGTCGCGGATTCTTAGTGAGAACCCATTGACTCGCCGTTCGGATGGCGATCGTTCTTTTCATCAAAATCGCTTGGGAAACAGCTGCTCTCAGGGCAACTCATCCTATCCCAGTCTTCAAAGTAACTCACCTTCCTCTTCGTTCAAGAGATCCGAGAAAGCCGGTCTCACGTCGGTAGTTGAGCTTCAAAATGAATCTGAACCAGAAGAATCCGATTACTCGGGTTCCAAAATCGCCGGCCATGCCACCGCAATGCTCATCAATCCCTCCATTGGCCCTCCCACCCTCGATGCAAACATTGATTCAGGGTGCTGGATCAGCATGACCCCCCACCTTGCCCAAGTCAATCGCCCTTTCCCAAATTCTACTACCGTCTGTCTTGCGGACCACTCCAAGGTCCTTGCCACCCACAAGGGTACCTCTACTCTCCCCCTCAACATTGCCGCTGAGGTAAAGACGTTGGTTGTTCCGGCCCTTCACAAACCACTCCTCTCGGTGGCCGGATTATGTGACGCCTCCCATTGCCTGGTCTTCACTCCCTCCTCGTGTGAAATCTACACCGCCTCTGACTTCGAGGCTATGGGGAATCCAGTTGGGATCAGTTACCGTCGCGGGAACCTTTACTACTTACCGTCTAAGGAGGTAAGGTCCTGCTCTTCGTTTCATGTGAATTCCGCTTCGACAGATGATTCACTACTGGGTTTTCATCGCCGTCTCTGTCACATGGGACTCCGCCCCCTCAAAAGATTTCTGAAATCACAGAGAATCCAGCCATCTGTTAATAATGAAATTGATGTTCAGAAATGCAAGGTGTGTGTGCAGTCCAAGATGCATAGGTTTTCCTTCAAAACCCGGTCTCCGTATCGTCCAAACTCTCCTGGCAATATGATCCACTCTGATGTTGGGTCCTTCAAGACAACATCAAGAGAAGGGTACAAATACTTTGTAACTTTTATTGATGATTTCTCTAAATACTCTATTATCTATCCAATGAAATGCAAAAGCGACGTATTCGCTTGTTTCAAAATTTTTAAAAGATTTTTTGAGAAAGATGGCTGATACAAGATCCTTTCTCTTCCTTTGGAAAACGGGGGAGAATAAGTTTGCAATCTATTCAAAGATTTTCTCCTTCATTCAGGAATAAAACATGAGCCAGGCCCACCTCACTCGCCAGAACTGAACAGTGTGGAAGAAAGGACGAACTGCACGGTAGGAAATTACGTCCGCTGTTCCCTTTCCTCTTCTCAACTTCCAAAAACATTCTGGGCCAACGCTCTTCGTCATCTCATGTTTTCTTTCAACTCGGTTCCGTGTTACACGTCAAGAGGGTTCAAATCCCCTAACAAAATACTCTCTTTCCCCCTTGTCGATGTGTCATGTCTTCACCCTTTCATTTGTCTTTCCTGGTACAAGGTTCCCGAAGCCAACCAAAAGAAGCTCAACATGAAGGCGCGAGCTTCCATTCTCTTATCCTACCTGTTGAATGGCGATGGTTTTCGTCTGTTCAATTTAGAAAACAGATCCATAGTTAAGTCTTGAGATGTTTTCTTTACAGAAAATATCTTTCCCTATGAATCAAAACTTACTCTTTCCGCCACACCAATTACGGTGGAAATACCGTGGCCAATGTCTGCTGCGTGTGCTCCTACTATTTCCCCTTCTCCTTCTCCTTCTCCGCCGAGTACTCCCATGCGTCATCCTCGGGTTTCCATCCACTTTGAAGAAACGCCACCCAGCCTATCCTTCAATCTAAATCCACAAGCAGATTGTACCCTCGCTGCGTCAAAACATGCCCCCTCAAATCAACTTCGCTCCGGTTCACAGTCTCTTACCCCTCCCAATAGCCGTTATAGTTCTCCTGTCAGCTTCCCGATAGCACCTCCTCCCGTACGCAAGAGATGTCCTGCCGCTGTCATCCCTCCAGTAGATCCTCAGGATCTGTGAGGTTTTGGTGCTTTCACTTCAAAGCCTCCCTCTCATCAGTCACGGGTTCCTTCTTGCTCTCCTTCGCCGGAAAAATTCATCGCAGACGTCCCTCAGTCTCCTGTGAATCGATCCTTGCCCTCTTCTCCCTCACGTCTCCCCTCTCCATTGCCTTCCCCGGTTTCTGTCACTCCGCGCCGCTCATCTCGTGCCCCCAAGGCAACTCAACGTTATTGTAACTGAGCTAAGCTCATTTCCTCCGGCAATCTGGACACGCCGAAGACCTGGAATCAGTTGCTAAAGTCTCCTAAATCCTCACGCTGGTTTGCCGCTGCCAGTGAAGAGTTGTCCTCCCTCCTTGGAATGGACACCTGGTGTCTTGTTCCCCGGCCATCCGATCAAAAGGTGATTAAGTCAAATTGGGTTTTCAAGGTGAAAAGACACCCTGATAACTCTGTGCAGAAGCTGAAGGCCCTGTTGGTTGCGATGGGGTATTCACAGGTGCACGGTGTTTGTCAGTTTTCTAGTGCTTTAGTCTTCCACTCACATCCTCTCACCTTATCTCCTCTCACCTTTTCTCCTCACACCTTATCTCTTTTATATTTTAAAATAAAAATAAATAATTTCTTTTTTATATTTTATTTTAAGTTTGCTAACCTCATAGATGTGTAGTTGTCTGTGTGGTTTAGATAGGTTATCTAGTGTGTAGTTGCTTATAATAATCTAGAATTCATTATTAAATATCATCATGTGTAGTTGTGATGATATCTTTTATTTTTTTAGTACTTATACCATGTGTAGTTGTGGTATATTTATTTAGTTAGTCTAATTCCATGTGTAGTTGTGGAATCAGTCAGGTAGCTAAGTAGTTATTCTATGTGTAGTTGTAGAATTAATTACTTAGTTTGTTTATTGTTTTGTCATGTGTAGTTGTGACAAAATATTAGTTTCTAATCATGTGTAGCTGTGATTAGATTATTTAGTTTTACTGGTATGTCACAATCTGTGACATATTCTTTCTTTATATTTTTCTCAATTCTTTTTTCAATAAAAAATCATCGAGTTTTGAGCCTTTTTTCCTTACTAAGTAACCAGTCCCCAGCTCCTCTTTCAAAAATCTCTCTTTCTAAAAATCTCCCATTACTAAAGCTATAAAACTAACAGTGTTGACTACAACGATGCATTCTTGCCCACGCTACGTCTGGAGGCACTTCGACTGATTTTCAGTCTTCTAGCAGTCAAGAAGTGGGTTGGCCGTCAAGTCGATTTCAAAACTAATGAGTTTCAGACTTAAAAGTAGTTTTGATTTCAGCACACAAGAATAAAAATAATAAACAGAAAAGAATAAAAGAAAAAGATAAAAATAAAAATAAACCTTAAAAGGGTAACAAGAGATAAAAGACTAAGAGTGACCAGCTAGAATATAAAAAGAGACAAGTGAGGTACAAGACCAGAATAAAATT
This sequence comes from Uromyces viciae-fabae, assembly GCA_000785685.1. Lineage (NCBI taxonomy): Eukaryota > Fungi > Basidiomycota > Pucciniomycetes > Pucciniales > Pucciniaceae > Uromyces > Uromyces viciae-fabae. Next base: position 14,901 of record KN361827.1, read on the forward strand.
GAGTTAATATTTTGATAAAGAATAATAAAAACAAAAAGAATAATAATAATAATAATAATGAGTAAATACCAAGATGGGCTAATTATAATAGCTATTGTACCTGATTCCTTGTATGAGAAAGTGTGCTGATGAGAGAGAAAAAGAATAAACAACGGAGATTTGATGATGTGGAAGGAATTGGTGAAAGTGTTGTGAAAGTGATGTGATAAAAATAAAATAAAAAAATAAAAAATAAAATAAATAAAATAAAATAAAATAAAATAAATGAAATAAAATGAAAAAAAATCAAAAATAAATCCAACAAAATCCGCGTTCTTGAACGGTCGTCTGGATAAACCGGTTTTCATGGAACAGCCTCCAGGTTTTGAGGATAAACTGCATCTTGATTGGGTCTGCAAAGTTAATCGCTCCATCTACAGACTGAAACAATCACCTCGCCAATGGAATTTGGAGTTGAACAACGCTGTTCTTTCTCTTGGGCTCAAATAATCCACCTACGATCCTACTCTCTATTTCGACACACTCGATAAGAAACTTCTCGGTGCCCTCACCGTACACGTTGACGATGTGGCTCTTGTGGGTGAAGGTTCATTTGTCACCAAAATAATAGACGCGCTAGGTAAACGTTTCAAGATTGGCGCTGATGGTCCCTTGAATCATTTCCTTTTGATCCAAATATCGCGGGATTTGACGAATAATTTTGTTTTTCTCTCTCAAACTCACTACATTGATGCCTTGGTTCCCCGATTCATCGCTGGAGCTCCAACCACGGTTGCTACTCCCACAGATTCCGCTTTCAAGGATCTAATCAGCCGCTCTTCCGACGAGCCGCCCTCTCCCGGGCCTTATCCTCAACCTCTACTGTGGTTGTCTCAATGCACACGACCAGATGTTTCCTTTGCAGTAAACAGGCTGTCTCAGTATCTACGAGATCCATCCGCTGCTCATTGGCACACAGCACTTCGTGTCCTCAACTATCTCTGGTCAACTAAGGGTCTCCGCCTTCGCCTAGGTTGTTCGCTTGATTTCTCTGGCTACTCTGATTCGGACTGGGCAGAAGACCGTGAATATTGCCGCTCAACCTCTGGCTATACCTACCGCCTAGGTCTCGGTTCCATATCGTGGAAATCCCGTAAACAGGCTACGGTCTCACTCTCCAGCACCAAAGCTGAATACAAAGCTCTCTCTGATTCCTGCAAAGAGGGTCTTTGGCTAAGGAATATCCTAATTGAACTACGTCTCAGACCTCAAGATGCCATTCCCCTTCACGTAGACAACAAAGGTGCTGAAGCTTTGGCCAACAACCCTGAACATCATTCAAGAACGAAACATATTGACGCAAGGTACCATTTCGTGAGGGAATGTATCCGGGAAAGAAAACTGGCTCTAGCTCATGTTTCCACTCACCACATGCTAGCGGATATGTTGACAAAGCCTCTTGCACGTTGTGGTATTTATATTCGTGTTGGGTAACGGTGGCGAAGGTGGAGAGGCATGCGGAGCAGGGAAAAGCA
>KN361828.1:0-15071 GCA_000785685.1 Uromyces viciae-fabae
AAAAATTGCTTACAAATGAGTTGAAAATCTATCCTGTCCATTCATTGTTGGCCAAGGATTATTTAGGTTGTTCAGCATCATCATGTGTGGCAGAAGAAACTTTTTCCCTCTGTATTTTGTGTGTGCGCTAGTAGATGTGGTAGCTTAAAACCAAGAACAATTGAGAGATGAGTGAGCAGTCAAACGTGGCTGAAGTTGGGTTTAAAAGTTTCAGGAGAATTTCAAAAGTAAAATGAAATTATCACCAAATATACAGAATTATTTAATAAATCAAAAATTCAAATATTGATTGTTGTTCAACTTATTTTTTTGTGGAGTTTTTTTACACTTCAAAAATGAAAAAAGTTGTATTTTTTTTTTTATATACAATAATGATAAAGTCCTCATGAAAATGAAAAATATTTTTTTTATAATAAATATTATAAATTTGGGAAACCCTGTTAGTGTTAGCTAAACAAAAGCTAACACTAGGCTGAACTAACAAAAAACAAATTCTAAATATTGTTAGATTTCAGCTTAAAAAAATTGAAAATTTGGAGAATCATGTTGTGTTAGCTGAATAATTTTGGAAATCCTGTTAGTGTTATCTTGATTTCAGAAAATAAAAGCTAACACTAGGCTGTGCTACCAAAAAAAAAAAAAAATTCAAATCTTGTCAGCTGTTAGGAAAATCTTGTCAGCTGTTAGCTCAGAAAATTTGAAAATTTGGGAAATCCTGTCAATATTAGCTTTATTTGATAAAAAAAGCTAAAGTTAGGCTGTCCTATCAAAAAAAAAAAAAAACCCCAAATTTTGTTAGCTGTTAGCTCAAAAATGTAAAAAAAAGCTAACACTAACTGCAGTGTTAGCTCAAAAACACTAAGACTAACTGCAGCACAGCAGACCCAACATTGGCAGTGGTAGGACTCTGAGCTGATAACTTGTTAAACAAGGAATAAGGATATAAGTGAGTATGAGAATCCTTTAAGTGGATGATTCTTGAAACAATGTAATACTAATACTTTGATACAAATAGTTCTTAGGCAAGGAACTTCTTGTGTATTTTTAGTTTTAATAGTTTTTATTTTGTATGAGAAAAAGAAATTACAAGAATCATAGAAGACACTTTTCATGTACATGTGAACATGAAAAAGAATAAAAAAAAACATAAAATCTGATAAAAAAAAAGGAAAAAGGAATCCTACATAAACCTGAACAAGATTGAGCGGAATGAGATTTGTTGAAAGGATCTTATTTTCATGTACATGTGAACATGAAAAAGAATAAAACAAAACATAAAATCTGATAAAAAAAAGGAAAAAGGAATCCTACATAAACCTGAACAAGATTGAGCGGAATGAGATTTGTTGAAAGGATCTTATTTGTGTTTATTTTTGACCAAGTTTTCATTAACTTAAGGATTTTAATGTTTAGCTGTTGTACGCTTTTGTATGTGGATGATGATTTTTGGAACATTTCACTAATGTGTAAAGTTTGTGGCATTGGCTTTGCTAAAATTTGATTGACAAAGATAGTGTGCTGAAAATAATTAAAAAAGATCAGTGCATGTGTGGTACTCCACAACTTTCTATTGAACAATCAAGTGCTGGATTATGAAAAATAAGCAGATGAAGAAGAGGATGAGATGACCAATACTGTGACTAAAATGTCATCCTCCCGTGAATCCCATGCTGAAAAAACTCTTTGTGAGTTTGTGCTAGCTATAGTAACTGATTACTTCACACCATGTTTTTTTTTTTTTGATAACTTGAAGGATTTTAGTTCTTGATTAGTCTGTTGCTCACTTTATTTGATTATTTTCATTTTTTTTTCAATCTCAATTCCTTTGTCCATCAAAAGATTCTTTTTTTCTCCTCAAAAAAAGAAAGGAATAAAATGTAATATATGATTTGATAACAATTGATTAATTTGCTTTTTTTCTCCTCAAAAAAAGAAAGGAATAAAATGTAATATATGATTTGATAACAATTGATTAATTTGCTTTTTTTTTTTGAGCTCAACTAGTTTTTCTGAATCAAGTTTCATGCAATTTTTTTCCAATTTTTTTGTGCCTTTGCTTTGTTTGATTGATCTTAATTCCCTTTTTCTCTCTCAAGATCCTTTTGCATCTATTCTATTTTATTTTTTTTTCTTTTTGCTCCTTGTACACAAAAGAAAAAAAAACAAATGAAAAATATGATTTGACATTTATTACTGAGAGAAAGAGAAAAAAAGAATAAAAAGTCAATAAAATAAAATAGCATAAGAAATCAAAAGTGTTGCTGGAAGTCATCTGAATCTAGTGAGATTGACTGATGAAAAAGGAAAAAACAGCAAAACAATTAGATTGATTCTAAATAAAGATCAAAGGGAGAAATATCTAATCACAAATTGGAAGCAGAGTAATCAGAGAGGTCTTCTTTATCACTTCTAGATTCTGTATAATTTGATGGGAGTTTTGATTCTTTCGAGGTTGGTTCTTCAATTTCCTCCTGGGAAAAGACCTGAATCTGGAGTTCCTTCATGAGCTCAATCTTCACCTTATTTGATTCTGTATGTGCCCTGTGAATTTCAATTTTTTATTTACTTATCATTGAATTCATAAAAAGGTCTTCAATTGCTATTTTTGATTGTTTTCTTCTTTTTTTTTTTTTTTTTTTTTGTTTACTTTACTACTGGAAAGACTTGAAATTAGCTCTGGGATTGGGTCTTGCATTGGGTCAATGGCTTCTGGAGGTGAATTAGGGTTGGCAACCACATTGAGATTCAATCAGATATGACGATGTTGGGCACAGGACCTCAATGAGCCAACAGGGTCAAGGAGGTTCCAATACTGGCACATTGATTTGAGATAATCTTCAACTTTCTTGAACCCATTTAATTTTTTGTATTCTAGAATCCCAGCCCCTGTATTGTTCTTCCAATTGAAAGTGGCGGTATAGCTTGATTGGAGATCACTTATCTTCTGTCTGATACCTAGAAGATGAAGAAGTAAATGAAAAAAGTTGATTATTTGTCTTATTCATGGAGATATGATGGTGATGAGTTAAAAACCCATACCTTTTTTTTCATGGTGATGGATACCCTGACCCGTCATGATATTAATCATCTCCATGAAAAAAGCCTCTTTGTTCATACCTTTGTCAGTATAACCTTGCCATCATTGGTAGTTACTTTTGGTGGTGAGCCAGTTGAGTAGAATTTAAATTGAAGAATTTCCCCCTTCAACACCATTGCAATCCCAGAAAATGGCCTTTTTTTTGCTCCAGTTTGTCAGGAGTTTTTTTGAGAGATGGTGGGGTCTTCTGGTGGCATGGTTTTTTTGGGTGAAGTGGTTGATGCTTGGATTTGATGAGCTGAAAAGTGACCTGGAAAAGGCTTGTAGCTGGGTCTTCAGCTTGTGAGGTGAAGACCCATCTGTAAATTTTGCATGCAGGTCACCCCACCAAATGCAACATACAAAATGATGTGCATGCACACATGGGGTTCACTCTGAAACCCCTTAATATATTTGAGTTATGTATCCTTGAATTTTCAAATTATGCACCTGCCAAAAAAAATTTAATGCAAACTCTAGAAGGGTTGGCCAATGTATCTTTTTGTGGGAGTTTTGCTTCCACTTCATTTTAAACTTCTTTGGTATGTGAGATTAATTGAGAATTTAGCTGATCACCATTCTTCTAGAGCAGTTTCCTGGAATCCTCTAATCCATGTCACTCCTTGGTGTTTTTTGAGAAGACACTTTTTTGTTTTTCTTTTCTGGGAGGGGGGGGGGGGGCCTTTTGAACTAATTCATCAATCCCCCATGCAGTTAAATTTGCATGTTGACCTGCACCCCGCCAAAACACAAGTTTACTCTGAGCCCCCCATCCCCGCTTTTTTTATGAAAAATTTACTTCTCACTCCTCCAACATACCATTCCCCTTACCTCCAACTCTTCACCGATCACCCCATTACTTCCCATCAATCTTCCTCTCTCTCAGTATGCCACGGATTTCGCAATGTGCCTCAACAATCCAGAACTTATGAAAATTACTCCAGCTGCATCTTCTTGACTGGGGCTTTGAAAGCCTGATGGACAGTAACCAATCGGACATCAATGACAACATTCTTCAGCTGATTTCCATCAAGAATTGACGGTATCTGAACCCTTGCGAACCGGTAGCACAAGCACCGGATTTATTTTATTTTTTTCTTACTCTTGATGCCGCACGATTTAAGCAAGAATTCCGGATGTCTCCAGAATCACTTGTGCACTTTCTCAATGCTATTCAAGATCATCCGACCTTCTACAATCAATCAAATATCCCTCAAGCTCCCCCTCTACAGAAAATTCTTGGAACCTTTGGAAACGGTGCATCCGTGGGAATGCTGGCTTGATTCTTTCACATCTCAGAAGGAACCTTTATCGCTTATTCAGCTCGAGTCATAGAGGCTATACTCTCATTGGAGAAGTTGGTCATTTTAATTCTTTGCATTTTCCTTGTCCAACGCTGATGCAATTTTTTTTTTGACTTTTTTTTCCTTTCATTTTCTTAGCTCCTTGGTCCCCTGGCCCAACACAAATGGACGTAAGGTGATCTCAAGCCAAATTGCCGAAACGACCGGGTTCTGGGTGTGCCTGGGTTTCATCGATGGCACTCTTTTCCCGTTATCCAACCAACCACAGATAGATCCACAAGATTAATATTCCCGCAAAGGCAACTACGGTGTGGTGGCCCTGAATGTTTGTGATGACGAGAGGAGAATCTTCTACACCTTCAGTGGATGGCCCGGTTGCTGCCATGATTCTTGCCTCTGGGAGAATTGTGAGCTCAACCAGAAACGCATGGACCTCTTTTTGCGTGGTGAGTACTTGCTAAGCGATTCAGCTTTCCCACCGGAGATCAACCTAGTCCCAGCCTTCAAGAAACCTCCCCACGGCTCTCTACCCAAAGAAAAGAAAAAATTTAATCACCATCTCAGCTCCCTTCGCGTGTGCAATGAAAATTGCATTGGAGTTTTGAAAAGAAGGTTCCAAAGCTTGAAGGGTCTACGATTGGAACTAAGTGGCCACAAAAGCATGAAAAAAATTACTGATTGAATCAGTGCATGTGTAACACTGCACAATTTTCTCTTACATGATCAACCTCCAAACTACAATTACTGATTGAATCAGTGCATGTGTAACACTGCACAATTTTCTCTTACATGATCAACCTCCAAACTACAAAGACTACAAAGAACACAAAGAACCAGATGATGTGGTTTTTGACAGCCTCCCTCGCCGCGGTGAAAACAGCCGGGGAAGAAACCTACGTGAGCTTGTCTTCACTGAGTTGTGTGACTAATTGGAAGAATAAGTAAGTCACCTTTTCTTCCTTCCTCCATATTTTTTGATATGTTTTTTTTTTTTACTTGGCTTTCCTCTTTTTTTCTTTTTTTTTAATCGGGTCTAGTTCCTTTCTTGATCTATCTTTTTTTTTAGATCTATCTCTATTTCTGCACTCTATTGCTTGATCTTCTTTTAGCTCAGTTTTTATTTCTTCTCTTGCTATCTCATTCTTCTTGAGCTTTATTTCTATTTCAATTTCTTTTCTATATCAGCCTGCTTTCTTATTTTTTTTTTTTGTGCTCTATTTCTACTTCTTTTCTATATCTTGCTTTCTTATTTAATTTTAGCTCTATTTCTTTTTATTTTCTATATCTTCCTTTCTCATTTTTTTTAGCTCAATGTCTATTTGTTTTATCTATCTGACTTACATCTTTTATTAGATATCTTGGGCTCTATTATTTTTTTTTGAAATAAATTGCTGTGTCCCACAACTCGCTCTTGAAATTAAACCTCAAACTCAGGGTTTTATTTCACATTCCTTACTACAGCAAATTGTTCAAAAAGATAAATGACAAAATATGAGAAACTTAATTGCAAAAAAAAAAAAAAAAAAAAAAAAACCAACACCACCAGCATCTGAGAAAGTTAAGGAGAAAAAAATAAGAAATTTAATGTAGAAAAAATCAAAAATAAACATAAACACCGCCAAAATCTTAAGAAAAACCACTGAGACCATTTGAGAAATTCAATAGAAGATAAAAATTGAATAGAAAAAAAAAAATTGAATAGAAAGAAATTGAAAAATCAAAATCAACACCGCTGGTGCTGACACTAGAAAAGGAATCTGAGTTCAAATTGGAATGCTAAGTATTTGATTATTTTCAATCTGAGTATTCTTCATCTTCTTCTTTGGAGGGGTCATCATCACTTCCTGAGTCCCCAAAAGCTGGAGTGGCAAATTCCTTTGCGGTTAAATTGGCTATTTCTTCCTTACTATACCCTTGTTCTCGGAGTTCCCTCATGAACATCACCTTGACTTCCATTGATTTTGCTTGCGCTCGGTGGGTATCAGCATTGCGTTTGGTTATCATTGATTGCATGAAAATTTCTTCAATTTTTTTTTTTTTTGCGCTTGTGCCGTGTTGAACCTGAAGACAAGTGGCTTTTTTTCTTTTTTTTTTTCTTTTTTTTTTTTTCACCTCCTGTTTCAATAGTTTCTTCAGAGGGAGGTGGATCCCTGCCACCACTGGCTATGCTAGAGATTAGATTGTCGGCAACTGGGTAAGGGGTGGTATTGTCAGTGGTGAGGTTAGAGCGCGAATGTAACTGCTGTGTGCATGATTGGGACCCCATTACTGGGTCCAAAATATCCCAGTAGCGACATGTACTCTTGAGGTAATTGTTGACGGTTTTGATGCCGTTGACCTCATCGCCCTCTAGAATCCTGACTCCAGTGTTATTCCTCCAATCGGATGCTTTTGTGTATGAAGATTGGAGGTCCAAGATTTTTTGACAGATACCTGCTGGACAGATTTTGTTAGTAAACGTAGCATACATCATGGAGATGAAGCAGAGAGGGTAGCACAATACCTTTTTTGTTGCGGTGGTGGATGCCATTGGCTTCCACAACCAAGACAACCTCCATACACAATGACTCTTTTGTCATTCCTTGGTTGGTATCACCTCTCCAATGCTGGTAGTTGTTGTCCGCAGCTATCCAGTTGAGGAGAATTGTGATGGAGGGATCCCCGCCATTGACACCATCACGGTCCCACGGTATGGTTTTTTTTTTGGAGTTTTAGAGGCCAATGAGTTGTTTTTGGGTGGCATAGTGGGGGATATGTGGAGTGGGAAGGGTGTGGGGTGGATGAAAGGAGAGAGTGAGCGGATGAGAGATGAGAATAGAGGGGAAGGAAGGGTGAGGCCGACATGCAACATAGCTTGCAGATGGATCTTCAGCTCAAAGTGTGAATATCCATATGCAAGGTTTGCATGCAGAAGCCCCCAAAAAATTTTTCATGCAAATTTAACTGCATGCACGCGCAGGGTCTACTCTGAAACCCCCTAATATTCAACTGGACCAAGACATTTCTTACAACTGCTATCATGAATAATAAATTTCAAATTGATCAATACTTACATACTGACATACTGCTAGGATCCAGTTATCTGAACATAGTGGCAAAAGTCAAAATAAATAGTTTCAGCCTTTCAAGACATGAGCTACCGAAAGAAGTGTTAGAAGATGCAATGATGATCCTTTAATTTTTTCTTTTTCTTTTTGTTAGAACACCAATAATTTTAGTTGATTCAAGGTTGTGAATCATGGTTATATTTTGTTGTGTACATTTATTACAAAGTGAAAGATTAAGAAATTGCACCAAAAAAACCCCTGACCACCTCAGCACGACTTTGACTTCATGATTGACTGTTAAGCTCGCTTCCCATTCACATAGGGGGGGGTATCCTAATTTCTCGAGAAACTCAAGAATTTCATGGCTTTTTCCATCTCGCTGCGTAATTTTAAAACATAATCATACCGAGCCCGGGAATCACTACCCACAAACCCTCCTTCAAACTGCACTTCCGAGGGTGCCATGGAAGTAGGGGTGTGAACGACGGGTGTCATGAAGCTAAAACTTCCACTTCGTATTCATACGTAAATATGTATATCAATGCATTGGAAATGAGTCAATGACCAACAAACGTAAGCATATGTATTTATGTGGAGAAAAAGCATTTTCAAAGTGGCGGTGAATGCCGAATCTAGATGATCCAGGTTGAACCCCATGATCATGGATGAACATCAAGATCGCGTATTTTACATTTTCATATTTTTGAGTTGAGAAAAAATATTATGTAATTGATTAGAGAAAATCTCCGAGCAGAAACAACACATAACAGGAGACTGGAGTTTTTACATAAATATAAATAAAAAATAGCCCGGATGTTCTTGGCAAGGATGAAGTGATTCATGTCGAGAAGGAAAGTACATAGATATGGTGGTATGGGCCCCTCTTGAAGTCTTACTCAAGTCTCGATGCTCTTGTATTATCTTTGAATATGAATATCATTTGCCAGTACCCGCCAATTTGAAAGAAATGCAGTTTTGGGTCCCCTTTTTACTACCCTTTATTGGGGGGTTTCTGTGAGGCAATTGAAGCGAATATTAAAATACTAAAAAAACTAAAGAATACTCAACAAGATGAACAATGTGAATATAATCCCAACTGGTTTAGAATGAATTTTCATACGAAAGCATATCTCTCAAGTTGATTGATCAACGAGGAAGTTGGAAAGCATGTTTAATTTATGTATGTACGCAGCAAAACTCAAGACGAATTAAAGGATTTACATTTGGCGTTTGATCTGAGTATCACCCACTTGGGGACCCTCTCCGAAAACCTCGGCTAGCAAGGCGGCGCGTACTAGTATCTAGTTTACACGGGGTGAAGGGGGTAATTCTATAGAGACACACTGCGTGAAATTTGATAGACGCGCTGATACAAATGGGAGAGTGAAGGAGGAGGAGCAAATTATGTACATGTAACTAAAGTGATATAGAAAAAGAGAGAGAGAGAGAGAGATGAAGATATTATTGAAATCGGATTTAGCATGGAGCATGAAACACTAGGGTGAAAGTGATTCAGTTTTAACGAGAGTTGATTGGACCCTGTGGTCTTTCGTTGAAGGGATGGCTTGGGTTTTTTTTGGGTCACTAGACCTGCGAGCTCTGTGACTGTCAAGATCAACATGCAACCGGCGAGATGTAGTTGAATTATTTTTGAATGGCGAGGCTTTTTTCTACATAATTTTTTTTTTTTTGGTCTTTTTGTTTTGTTGGCCCAGGCTAGATCTTAAGCTTTAACTCGCCCTCCCTTCAGCCTCCGATTCCTGCAGACTGCAGTCAATCAGTCAGACTGTCTGAATTAAACACCACCTTTTCCTTTTAGACTGACTCTGACTGTCCGGAGTTTTCCTTCTGTAAAATACATTTTCTTAAATTTATGTATTTAAATCTTAAAGATATAATAATCAGCTGCTTTTCTTCCGATTGTTTAGCTTGCTCCTCTTCCTCCTCCTCCTTCTCCCCCTTGTCCTTTTCTCCGACGAAGAGCTGATCAATCTATTGTATTATTCTATCAGCATATTGATGACTCGATAAGTCAAATACTATTAGTTGATCATTTACAAACAAAAACTTCCCTCCTCCCTCCAAAAAAACAAAACTTCCCTCAAAAAGAGTCATCATGGTCAAGACACTTGTCACCTTGAATCAACACCAATCCAACTCATTCGAAACTTCAAAAATCTCACAAAAATCTTTGACATCTGATCATCTTCAAAACTCCCTGATTCCTCTTCTCTCATGTCCTGTCTCATATACTGACATCAAATTGAGGGTCTTGATCGTAGATGACAACTTACTCAACTTGGTAAGCTCATGATTTATATATATATATATATATGTAAAATAAATTTTTACTAATCATGAATCATTTTAATTCCTCAGAGAGTCATGAATCAACTCCTAAAAAAAAAATTGGCTCACTTGCTCGACCTTGAGGTCCTACAAACTGCTTCTTCTGGTTTAGAAGCCTTGGACTTACTGTCCAATCAACAGTTTCATCTCGTCTTCTTAGATATTTCCATGCCTGGTATATCCGGCCTGGAGGTTTGTCGAAGATTGAGACAATCGGATCAATCTTCCCCTCAAATACACATCTGCGCTGTGACTACCGATTTGGCTGAATGGCAGGTAAATCCTCTCAAGATTTTTAACGAGAAAAAATCAAAAAAAAAATAAATAAATAAAGTGCTAACCACTACATTTCCTCCTCATTTAGATTCAACATTATAGATCATTTGGAATGGATGGTGTCATTGGAAAACCTCTCAAGGATTCCGACCTTCAGTTCGCCCTTGAGGCTTGCTTGCAGTCTCCAATCGTGAACCACTCTTATGATCATATATGCCCTCAATCTAATCCTCGCTTCTACTTTCGTCGTCATGGTGCACATCAACCACTCCCTCCTATCCTCTCCATTCAACCAGATTCATCTAATTTTTCAGATCAATCTGATTCTTGGGACTCCCTCTCATCTGTCACGTCTACTGCTCCACCTTCCTGTCCCATCTGTCAGACCGAATCTAGATCTATCTTGATGTTCCCAGATAGCTATAGCGATCGAAAATTTCGTCAACAATCTATCATTAGTGATTCTAATGCTTCTGCCATTCTGACTTATGAAGAGTCAGAAAGAAACCCTCAAATGGCTCGTCCTCGTCTCGAACAACTCAACTTGACTAGTGAATCTTTAGCTCGGGAACGCAGGCCTTCCTTCGAATCCTTCGATACTAGTACTCCCGGTTCAATGACAACATGCTCTTCTGGCCCCAGCTCCGTCATTGCCAACGATCTCTTGAGTCCTTCATATCCTCCTGCATCCATCGAGATGCCTCATTCGACTGCGTGTCAGCCTCTTGCCCCATTCCTTACCGCTCCAATTATCACATCTACCGACGTACGTTCGCTTCCGCGTCTTCCCTCTCAACGACGTTGGGACTCTTTTTCGTGTGCCTTCACTTCTAATCCTCGGGGGTTTCGATTCAGAAAACAGGAAAAAGACGTGTTTGCAGATGGTTTTGGAGCTGCCATGAATGAAACTAAGATTGGTTACAATTATTCGAGTGACTACAATCATCAAGTTGGACGGTCATCAAAGGGTAGATCACGTGATATGTCATCTTTTGAACCGATAGATTATGACAATTACTTTTCAAGAAAACATTCTGGCTATAACAGCTCATCAAACACTTCAGGATCGCAAAAGATGAAAACTGGACATGAGAGCAGCAGTGCACAGAGTCGCGATAGTAAGACAAGAGATGAGCGATGGACACAACTAGCAGAATCCGCACCAATTACGCAATCAAAAGCAATGGCAGCGGTATCAGCGGTCACAAGGCAACTGATTACCAGAAGATCACATCCCGTACTACGAAGGAATCGAAGCGAATCAGAAGAGAGTCCGCTGAATGTTTCTCAAGAAATCGTTTTTAGAGATGAAGCTCCTGTTATGAGAAAAACCTTATCAGCTTCTGGGTTACCTAGTCGTCCTAGTTGGCAATTAGTTCAACTTAGTGCTCTCAATTATCAATCCGTTCTTAAATCAGGTGGCCTTTTAGATGAAGTTTTAATAGGCTTGGATTTAGAAGATCATAATGTCCAAATGTAAAATACTCTTCCTTTCATCCTTTTTCTTATCTCCCTCTACCAGTCAAGCAAAGCACCTCTTTTTTTCTGTCTTTCCTGTTCTTTTTCGCATCGACATCTTACTCAGCATTCGAATCATTTCCTCTTCTGTTTAATAACCTTCTTTGTTTCGTATTGTACACATAAGTATATACCCCTTCATATTTTTCCTATCTGTTTTTTCTCTTTATCTCCCTTGCCAAGCATGAACTTTCGCAATATGTACATACAAATCCTCACGTATTTAATACTTTTGTTTTTAATTGTTATTTTTTTTTTCTTTTGCTGTGTTTTTCTTTTATTTTCTTTTAATACACAACTTTTGTTTTTATTGTAAAAAAAAATATTAACTTTTTCTTTTTTTTTTTTGTTGTTTACTTTCTTCGTTGTGTAAAACCTTTGTCTTTTTTTTTTTTTTTTTTTCCAACTGGTTTGGATTTTTTTTTTTTTTTTGTTCCTCAATTTTTAATTTTTTATTAGTAATATCATTATCCAGAACACATACAGCCTAATTCGGTCTTGTCCATCGACTCCAATTGTGTGTATTAGAAATTTATATTGAGACTTAGTTACAAAGATTTATTAAGGACAATACATCAAAAGTTCACAAAGAGGTCTGTTCTTTCCAACATCTTACATCAGGATTAAATAAGTGGTTTCAAGGTTCATATGAGAACTTTCTCAACATAAAATCATAATCCCATTTTGGCAGGGATGGGATTATGATTTTACTTTATTTTTCTGGAATTTCCCACCCCTGACCTTCCGGACATCCAAAATTCATGTACAGTGGAGTGCCGCGCGCCACTGTACAAACCACGATGCCACATGTCTCAAAACAGAAGCAACTTCTTGGTGATCTCAATCTACTGATCTTGCTATCACTTTTCAATCTCAAAAAATGAACAAATGAATGATTCTCCTCATGAAGTTCTTGCCACAACCCGCTCAAGCGCATCCTGTTTTATTTTCCTTTACCTCTACCTCCAACGGACATCATGTGAAGATGCCAATTGGATCCAAAAACATCAATTTTTGATTTATATCCTCAGGAAAGAATCTATGGAGCATTTTGATCAGCATGCTCAATCAAATCTCAATGAGGTGCACCTTAAATTCTTGATGGTGGTTCAGCACACCATTTTAACCCACTGACTAGGCCATCGGGCGGCTGTGCCACCTCTCAAACTCAACAGACAATACTTTTTGCCTTATGCTTTGCCCTGTTCAACTGGCAAGTGGTTTGAGCCTACGTTGAGCAGGCGGAGGCTCACAGGCATCAAATTTACCATCATTATTAGTTGTTTCCGGCAGTAAAACAATGTGCCAATAGATTCTACGCTATGAGATTGTTGTATGTAAAATGAATGCTATACGCTATTATGAAATTAGAACACTTCTACAATTGTAATATTTGTTTGAACACCACATTTAATATGTTGAACTAAAGTTGAGGTGCACCTTAAATTCTTGATGGTGGTTCAGCACACCATTTTAACCCACTGACTAGGCCATCGGGCGGCTGTGCCACCTCTCAAACTCAACAGACAATACTTTTTGCCTTATGCTTTGCCCTGTTCAACTGGCAAGTGGTTTGAGCCTACGTTGAGCAGGCGGAGGCTCACAGGCATCAAATTTACCATCATTATTAGTTGTTTCCGGCAGTAAAACAATGTGCCAATAGATTCTACGCTATGAGATTGTTGTATGTAAAATGAATGCTATACGCTATTATGAAATTAGAACACTTCTACAATTGTAATATTTGTTTGAACACCACATTTAATAGGACAGTTCACAATAGAACTTCATCAGCATGTTTTTTTTTTTGAAATCAGCATCCACAACACAAATCAGCAGCTGCTGATTTAGCACAAAATCCTTGCTGATTTGGACTGTTGAACTAAAGTTATAGTTGTGTTTATATTGGTTGTATCTGCCTCTAACCATTTATCATTTTATTTATTTATTTTATTATTTTACTTTACTGTCACTCACATGTCACAACTTTCTCATTCTATCTAAGATTCATTGTATT
Organism: Uromyces viciae-fabae; assembly: GCA_000785685.1. NCBI lineage: Eukaryota > Fungi > Basidiomycota > Pucciniomycetes > Pucciniales > Pucciniaceae > Uromyces > Uromyces viciae-fabae. Next base: position 13,588 of record KN361828.1, read on the forward strand.
CGTGCAGAAGTCTTTTTCTCATCCTTTCTGACACGAATACATTGCATCTTAGTCTTGTGCAACATCTTTAGAATGCGGATGATGAGAATTTTTTCTGATGATGAAAATTAAATTGAAATTGTAAGTTTCTTTTTCAATTATGGGTATAACAGCTGAACAAAATTCCACATCAGCAAAGATTGGTGTATAGAAACATGCTTGACCCTCCGTGCATTTGATGAAATTCCCCAGGAGGCTCCGGATCACACTTTGCTGATTTGGATGAAGGGTTTTGCTGATCAGAAAACCAAATCAGCCACCTTTTTTGGTTTCTGAATTGGATTTGCTGATTTGGAGGGTTTGTTGATTTTGAGAAATTTCACGCCAAAATCAGCATTTTTTTTTTTGAAATCAGTAAGGCAAAACGGCTATTGTGAACCGGCCTAATGTCTTAGACTTGCTATTTTTTCTCTTGAGGGCTACTTTCAGAGAAGCTAGCAATGTTGCTTGCAATAATGCAACATATAGCTGCCCATGTGAAAAAACACTATTTGGTAGATAAAACACTATTTGGCAGATAGACACTGATGGTGTTGAAGGATTGACCTTGCAATTTATTTATAGTTAGCACAAACGCTAATTGCACTGGGAATTGGTAATGGTAAAATGAGACACCCAAGGCTAGATCTGCTTCCTGCAGCATTCACAATTTTGATATGCCAACAATTGTCCCTGATTTATGCTCTGTAAGAATATGGCAACTTAAAACTCTTGGCTTTATGTCAATGATCAAGAGCCTTGTACCGTTGCATAAACCTTTTGCCAAACTAAGATTACGCAAAAGCATGACACATATGAATTTCTTTAGCTCTAACAGATGTGAAGGGAATCCATTTGGATTCATATCATGAAGTATTTTGTCTGCTACAGCTTGCGGGGATCCTTCTTCCAGACAATTGATTGATGTTGAGATAAAGGTTTGGCCAGGTAGTGTTGGAATTCGGTCCTTTTGACCATTCAATTATGAATTATGCCAATTTTTCAAGTCAAGATTTTATTTTTTAGTTTCAAGTAAAATAGTTAAATAAAAATAATAGGGGGTGTCAAATATCACCAAACTCGACGTTTTTTTATTTTAGGTTTTCAACGAAAAACTCCATTTCAAACCAGACGTTTTTTTTTTTGAAATAACCCACTTATTTGGAACAGGGGGTGTCAGATATATCAAAGAAAAAATTCCAAAATATCTATAATCCAAAAGTCGACATAAAAATCTGCACCCATAAATTAAAATTAGCCCAAAAAAAATTTACTCACCTTCCTACACCTACAAACCATTTCTTCAAGCTCACTCGTTACTCCAACTTGAAAAAGTATCAACAAGTCAATTTCTCTTACTTCTCAAATAACCAAATTTTGAATTAACTCTAAATAATTTCTTCCACATCATCTTCTAAAGAAATGCCTCGCAGAGCCCAAAGAAACTCCAAAAATCAATCAACTTC
>KN361829.1:2101-12555 GCA_000785685.1 Uromyces viciae-fabae
AAAAAAAAAAAAAACCAAAAATTAAAAATTAAAAATTGATTTTGTTTTTGAATTTTTTTACGTCAAAAAATAGGGCATTTTATGCCAATTTTAACTGTGAATTCAATTTATTTTTATCATTTTTTTGGTACCCAGAAAAAATGATTAAGAAAGGGGGTGCAGAACTGGAAAAGGCAGTGCAGAGGAATTTCTTCAAAACCAGGTTTTTGAAAATCTGAAAAGACCAAAAAATACTTTGGTTTACAAATTTCAGATCCATTATTTTTTTTTTTTTTTTTTTGTATTCTTTTGGGGCGGTGAGAATTGTTTGAAGAAAGGAGGTGCGGAGATCAAATTTGTAGGTGCGCAACTTTTGGCTCGGGATGTTGCACCGCCGTCAAAAGGCGGTGCACGACCAACTTTGGGTGGCGAAAATATTGATCCCCTAAAAAAATAAAAAAACGAAAGAAAGAATAAATAACTTGCTAACCTAACCCACAATTCCACCAAAAATAAATAGAAAAAAAAAAGGTTAACCTAACCCATAATCCAAAAAAAAAAAAAGTTAACCTAACCCACAATCCACAATCAAAAAAAAAAAAGGTTAACCTAACCCACAATCCACAATCCCAAAAACTAAAAATAAAATAAATAAAAAGAAAAATTGGTTAACCTAGCCCACAATCCAAAAAAAAAAATTCATTAAACAAACCCATATTTCCACCAAAAAAAAACAAAAAAAAGAAAAAAAAAGAAAAAAAAAGAAAAAAAAAGAAAAAAGAAAAAAAAGAAAAACAAAAAAAAAGAAAAAGAAAAAAAAGAAAAGAAAAGAAAACAAAGAAAGAAAAAAGAACTTGAAAAAAATAAAAAAAGTGCTAACCCAGAAAAAGAAAAAAAAGAAAAGAAAAGAAAACAAAGAAAGAAAAAAGAACTTGAAAAAAATAAAAAAAGTGCTAACCCACAAAAATAGTACATATAGTAAGATCTCCTTTTGTTTTCTTTATTTTTTTTCAAGTTGGCCATTAACATTATTGACAAATTCTTTTTTTTTTACTTTTTATGTATTTTATCTTTTTTCATGACCACTATGAGTGATTCCTTTGAAAAAATGATTAATAGAGGTTCAATATTGGACCCATTTCACTTGAACTGTGTCATTTGTTCTCAAAAACATAGTGAAAATCCATATTTCTTTTACTATATTCTTTTTTTTTTGAATCAACCATAAATATTACTGACACATTATCTTTTGCTTTTTTTTTTTTTTTTCTTGGAAAGTCCTTGTCCTGAATAAAGAGAATCCTTGTTCTTTTTTTATTTTTTATTTTTTCATTTAATTTATCTTTTTTCATTTAATTTATCTTTTTTCATTTAATTTATATTTTTTCATTACTACTATGATAAATTCCATTGACAAAATCATGAATAGAGGTAAAATATTGGACCCATTTCACTTGAGCTGTGTCATTGGTTCTCAAAAACATAGTGCAAAATCCATATTTTTTTTGTTATATTTTAATTTTTTTAATCAACCATGAAGATTACTGACACATTCTCTTTTTATTTATTTTTTGTTTCTTGGAAAGTCCTTGCCCTTAATAAACAATCTCAGGATTTCATTGCTATCAGAATCAAGGATCTAAAATTAAAAAATTGAAAATATTGATAATCAAATCAATTTTGAAAGTGAGATTCATTTTATTTGAAATATTATTTATTTGAAGAATAAAATTTTTATTCATATTTAAATTATTTAAAATGAAAGAAACAAAAAAGATGAGATATGAAAGCTTTAAAAAATGTCTGCTACGCTACATCGGTTTCCTGTGTTAATAAATTGTAGCGTAGCACTTACAAAAATCAAAAATGCTATCCTCACATGTAGTGTAGCTGTTTCTTGTGCTACACATTGCTGCAGTGTAGCACTTTCAAAAACTAACAATGCTACGCTACAAGCTACAGGAGTTCCTTGTAGTGTTAGCTTTCTTTTGATGCATCTACGCTACGCTGTGGTACTCTAAAGTGTACTCAATAAGAATTTTATTATTTCACCATGAAGAAGCAGGAATTCTTCAGTTTTTATTTCAGAAATGGATTCTACCCCTAAAGTAACCCCTAGTCACTCACCAAAGATACATCAATAACTCCACTAGTTTAAGAGCTACTCAAGGCAGAAGACTCAAATCAAGGACTTAGAATAAATTTCATAAAAATATAGCAAATACAATATTCAATACTATGGATTATATAAATCAGTAATAACTCTATAATACATATCTACTGACACATAAAATATTACATACAAAGATAGGAGGCTGTCTACATCATTTACTGTACATACTTACCTACCACATGACTTTACATGTAGATCAGGAGTCAATTACATCATTAAACAGTCACATCATCATTCAGGGGCTTTGACATATGCATGCAAGGAAAACCCAGTAGTTCAGTGACTATGTTTGTGCATTGTAAATCCTTCTGACAACCCTGTTTTGTAGTACCCTATTTTACCCCTCATTTGTCTATATAAGGAGCTCTCTCCTCAGTGTTTTCCCCCCATATCTGATCATCCCTGATTTATCAGAAAAATAATCCATCATCCAATATCCTAGTGTAACTAGACACTCCCCATAATAATAATAAATAACACTTACATACATACCTTCAAAGAAATAAAAACTTAAACATTCATTGAACTCTTCAGTGTGTAGCCATTGCTCACATCCACCCTTACCTTTCTTAAAGAGCCATAGGACTTGACTCACATCCTTGCTCTCACAGATATCCTGCTGTCTTGATCACCTTTCTTTCCCTCAACCAAATCTGAGTGCAGGAAACACTCTCTTAAACTTCCATTCTTCTTACCATCACCAGGTGTAGCTTTTCTCCCTGACATTCCTCATCAACAAATCCTTCTAAGACTCTCTTGTCACACCAGGAAGGCAGAGTCTTCACTCCATCATCCCTTCCTAAATTCTGCTATTAGGGTTAAAATCAACTTTAGCCTCTTTTAGAGTCTCAAAAAGCTATTCTAATTGTTTTTTTTTTTTGGCAAAAAAAAAGTAGTGTTAGCTGAAAAAAAAACCTCTAACAGTAGTGTGATTGTAGCGTAGATTAATAAGCTACACTATGCTATGCTACACACTACTTTTAGCGTAGCTGGCCCATATCTGTGTTTTTCTCTTCATTTGATTCTTACCAACTTTCTTATTTCATAATTGTCTCGTATCTTTTATGAAATATCTTGTTCTCCTAAACTTACCTAGTTGGTAACTTTCTCAGGTGTTAGTATTCTCACGTATCGTCATCATTTGTGTATTGTTCCAACATATATATTATGTCATGTTTGTCATGATAAGTTTAATTTTTATAAAATTCTTACCAACTTTCTTTGTTCAGAATTGTCTTGTGTCTTTTATAAAATATCTTGTTCTTCTAAACTTACCTATTTGGTAACTTTCTCAGGTAATCATCTCATATCTTTTATAAAATATCTTGTTCATCTAAACTTACCTAGTTTTTAACTTTATCAACCTCAATATTTCTTAGGTTATGACCCCAGTGCTTCATACTGTGCATTAAAAAAATGCTATAATTTCAATATCAGATGTTGTAGATATTCTGTCCGATGCTACTAAAAAGTTGGTCGTCCTTACCAATTCTAATTTTACAACTTGGAGGTTTTCAATCATCAATACCTTAAGCATGAAAAATTTAGAAGAATGCCTTTTACCAGTAGTATTGGTTCCTGGAAATGAAATAACTATGGAAGCAAAAAAAAAAAAAAAAACAGTGACAATTATCATCAGAATGACTTGAGATGCAGATAATAGATCAAGATTTGTCATTAATGAGAATGAATACCAAGCAAAAATATCATTTGATAGAATTGTAAATGAATACCAACCAAAAATATCATTTGATAGAATTGTAAAATACCATGCTTCAAGATTGTCTGAAAATGCTTAGATTTGTATGTTACTTTTGTCTACATGGTCAAAAGGGACACTTGAAAAATCTATAACTCAGTTTATAAATATTTTCAATATTTTATGCGAAATTTAACCTCATTTACATAGAGACACAATGGATTCAAATATGGCACACTTATTTTAAGACAAATGCCAAGTTCTTTTGATTTCAATTCTGCTCTTATTTTAAAACAAGTAAATGGAGAAGATGTTACTTTAAATAATTTGTTCAATGAAATACATTCATTTTAACAAAGAAGAAACCAGAAACATAGAGAAATAATAACTATACCAACTGTAAATTTTGCAAAAAAAGTAGAATGTTCTCGTCAGCAAAAAGACAAAAAATATAAACAGGAGAAAAGAGAATTTCATCGCAATGGATAACATAATGAGAAAGCAGGACACACATCTGAAGATTGTTTTATTTTACATCCAGATAAAGCAAATACTTACTTTAAAAACTTACAAGCTCAAAAAGTATCTTTGTCAAAGGATTATCAAGCATTTGCTTCAAGAATTTATAATGTACTTGCTACTCAATCTACTAGCTTATTACCAGAAATCATTATTCTGGATAGTGGTGCTTTGGCATCTATGCCTAATAAAACAAATTATTTTGAAGAAATTATTGATAAGACAGTTTCCTTATTCGCGGCAAATAATAAAGAGGTTATTTCCCAGGGATTTGGCAAAGCAAATATTGATACAAAATATGGATTAATTCCATGAGGAATTTAGTTATATGCTCCAACATTGGTGTCATCTTTAGTAGCTATGTCAACTGTCAGGCTTGAATATAAAACAAAAGAGTATAAATTGCTTGTTGTACTATTCCTGCCCTGGTATATTGTAATATAATATTTATTTATATATTATATTAATAAGAATAAAAGCTTATAGCTTTTATTTAACACCTATAGTGTTTTCTCTGCTGGAGAAGTACAGATATACCTCCTTCTGATACTTAATGAGGTATTGTAATGTCAATAAAGTGCACTTATAGTGGCAATAATGCTTCAATAGAATAAAAATAAATTATTAGGAAGGAGGCTTGATCTTACTGGCTACTGTCAGAGGCCGTAGTCCTTCTTTTAATAATTTCTAAGAGATTTTATGGTGCTCACATGGAGGGGGGAATGTCCTCAGGTCTGGGGAATAAATCTCAGTGGTCATAAATAGTGAAAGGTAAGAGCTTTGATCTAATGACACGAGAAATAAACTTACAGTTTGATTATTTAAAGGTGGTGTGACGGTATGTATATATGTTTGTAATAACTGAGTCAGGAAATGAGAATTGGGGCGTCCAAAGGCCTCTATTTATATTCCCAAATTCATCACAAGGAGCTATGAGGGTGCAGCAAGTTCCCAGATGTGTTTTCACAATTCAGGGGTGATGTTCCTTCCCTCTACATTTTTATTACATATTTATTAACACATTTGTAATAAAAAAATATCTAATGAACATCATTATTTCAAGTTTTGACTTGTTTCTGACATATTACATTTGTAACCTTGGAAATTCTTTTAACCAAGGTTAATAGATGTTTCTAGACGTTCCCAAGTATCCAGGATAAATCAGGATTCCTTGGGAAGTCGTTGCTTCCATTTTATTTTAAATTATTCCTCAAGGGGAAATAATATTCCCACACCAAATGACAAAAGATCAGCCATCAAGGTAATTATTCATTTGTTTTCATGGAAGAACTTCAAGAATAATCTAATTAGGTAATTAGATGGTGGGAAATCCATCTAGAACATAATTACATATGTGGCATGTCCATGGCGTGTGTTCTACATGTTGTAACATTGGGCCAATCATAGCAGATGATTCCCTGTTACCAAGGCGCTGTCAAAAGTTCCCAAAGGGGTTTTCCTTTGTATTAGACCTCCTGGCGCGGGGTTTCCACTCCTCCACGGGGGTTTCTGGCCTATTCCTTGGTCAAAAGATCCCAGATTGGCTCTTTCAAACCCCTGTAGCTCCTAGGGTTTACACTCAACACAGCCATAAATGATATTTCTGGGTTCCTGGAAGTATGGAGCATACACAGAACACATTTTTATGTTATTTAAATATGTAAAAAATATTTTTTAATATATTTTTATTTTATTTTAATGATTTTATTTTTAATCATAAAATATTATAATTCTTAATGTAAGTTGGTGAGCAACTTATATTGGATTTTGAATAAGAATTCAAATATAAAATAATATTTCAATAATAATAATTATAAAAACAGATATTAATATTTTATTTAATGAATTGATTTAGGGGTGTGCTAAAACAACGCTCCCGAATTACTAAAACAACAACTGGGGTTGTCACAACGTCGCGAGGCTCACCTCGCGACGTCCCAGGTGTTGTTTTAGTACAAATTTTCCTTCACCAAAAAATAAAAAAAAAAAACCCCCCCGGGTGTCGTTTTAGTTATTAATTGGATCCAGGGGGTGTCGTTTTAATAAAAAACAACCCCCCCCCCCCCCGAAAAAACTTTATCCTGCGGTGTCGTTTTAGAAAACGACACCACAGGATGGGTGTCGTTTTAGAAAACAACACCGCAGGATGGGTGTCGTTTTAGAAAACGACACCGCAGGATGGTTGTCGTTTTAGAAAACAACACCGCAGGATGGGTGTCGTTTTAGAAAACGACACCGCAGGATGGTTGTCGTTTTAGAAAACAACACCGCAGGATGGGTGTCGTTTTAGAAAACGACACCGCAGGATGGTTGTCGTTTTAGAAAACAACACCGCAGGATGGGTGTCGTTTTAGAAAACGACACCGCAGGATGGTTGTCGTTTTAGAAAACAACACCGCAGGATGGGTGTCGTTTTAGAAAACGACACCGCAGGATGGTTGTCGTTTTAGAAAACAACACCGCAGGATGGGTGTCGTTTTAGAAAACGACACCGCAGGATGGTTGTCGTTTTAGAAAACAACACCGCAGGATGGGTGTCGTTTTAGAAAACGACACCGCAGGATGGTTGTCGTTTTAGAAAACAACACCGCAGGATGGGTGTCGTTTTAGAAAACGACACCGCAGGATGGTTGTCGTTTTAGAAAACAACACCGCAGGATGGGTGTCGTTTTAGAAAACAACACCGCAGGATGGGTGTCGTTTTAGAAAACAACACTGCAGGATGGGTGTTGTTTTAGCAACACCCAACCAATAAAGAAAAGATATAAAAAAAATTGAAATAAAAAGATTAAAAAAAAAATAGAAAAAAAAGAAAGGAAAACAGAGAAAAAAAATAAAAATAAAAGCAAAGAAAAACAAAGAAAAAAATAAAAAAATAAAAGCAAAAGCAAAAAAAAAAAAACAAAGAAAAAATAAATAAATAAAAGGGAAAAAAAAAGCCAAAAAAGACATAAATCAACAAGGAAGAAAAAAAGAAAAAAGGAAGGAAGCAACAAACAAAGAAATAAACAGATTAAAAAAAATAAATGAATAATTTAAAAAGATAGAAAAAAAAAAAAGAAACAAGAAAATAAATAAAACAAAATGATGAATTTTTTATTAAAACTAAAAAACTGAAAACCAGACCGAAGAAACACAAAAAAGAAATTAAGATCAAAACAATGACAATGAAAATAAAAAAAATAAAGAAACAAACCACGAGTGATCAATTTTTATCTTTAAAGAGTTAATGGACTTTTTCAGGATTAAGATTTAGAATTTTTTGGAAAGCAGACTAAAATGATAAAAATGAAGAGAAAAATAAAAAAGGAAATCAAGGAAATAAACTAAAGTTAGTTCTTTTGGATTCAAACAAAGAAAGGAAAAGAACAGGAAAAAAAATAAACAAACAGCAAGTGATTAAACACTAGATGTTATAATGTAAAACTTGAGATAATTCAAGATGAACAAAGATAGACACTAGATTCTGTCTTGAGGAAATTAAGAAATGTTAGGTTGAGTCAAATTGTGATAAGGAAAGTATTGCTGGATTACATTACTAGTTTTACTCTTTCTTGTTGATTAAATAATTTTTACTCTTGATCTTGAGAGTTGAATTGAGTGACTTGAGCAGATGAAGATTAAATTTCTTGCTGAGAGAAAAATATCACGCTTTGAGATTGAGAAGAAAAAAAGTTGAAGAGAAAAAGGAGCCCCCTGGCTAATTCAATTAAGCCATTTTTCGCAGAAAACTCAACATCCCTCCTTGGTTGAAGACAAAAGAACTTTAAAACATTTTTTACTCTTTCTTGTTGATTAAATAATTTTTACTCTTGATCTTGAGAGTTGCATTGAGTGACTTGAGAAGATGAAGATTAAATTTCTTGCTGAGAGAAAAATATCACGCTTTGAGATTGAGAAGAAAAAAAGTTGAAGAGAAAAAGGAGCCCCCTGGCTAATTCAATTAAGCCATTTTTCGCAGAAAACTCAACATCCCTCCTTGGTTGAAGACAAAAGAACTTTAAAACATTTTTCTTGAAGATTGATGAGCAAGGATTGAGGAGCCGCTTTACTTAATGCATCTGCTATCATGTTCATGAAATAAGCTTGACATTGATAGCCTTGCTGCTGAATTTCTCTCTAAGACTTTTTATTTTTATATCAATATGTTTAGTCTTTGAATTAGATCCGAAGTGTTTGAGTTTATCCAGAAGACCCTTATTGTCTATATGGAACACGGTGGGAGATAATTTGCAATTCCACAATTCCTCAATCAAGAAGACAAGCCATTGATTTTCTTGCTCACCATCAGAGAGAGCATTCATTTCTGATTCAGTCAATGACATGGTTATGTTCTTCTGTTTCTTGCTGTTTCATAGTATGGGACATGATTTCCAGAACGCAATAGTACCACTTTGAGAGATCCTTGTTTCTTGATCCTCTGCCCAGGTTGCATTGGTAAAGAATTCAATATGATTGACAAGAGAATTTTACTTTGGTTGCAAAGTGAGGTTCAGATGCTGCGATCCTTTTAAGTATTTCCAACAATGGAGAACCTCTCGCCAGTGACTAAGCCCTGGTTTCTGATTAAATCGAGATAAAATGGATACTGCGGATGCGAGATCTGGTCAAGTTCTGCATGCGACGTAATTGAGCATACCTGTGAATGACCTAGAATTTATGTTCAACTTTAGAAACTCGGAGTGATATTCTTCCGATGCGGTGCGAAGCTGAATTGCGGGAGTCAATGGAGTCTTGACCAGTCTAAAATCTAATAGGTTGAGGATTTCCAGGCCTTTACGTAAAAGAGGTCCTTGTGATAATTCAATCAGATTTGAGTTGATCTCTAGGTTCATGCCCAACAAGGTATCAGGGGAATTAGCCGCAGAGTTAGGAAATCGTGTTAAGTGTCAGCCTGCTACAATGTTGAGCATGCCAACATAAGCAACATCTAATATAAATAAATATTAAAAGAATTAAGCAAGTAAAAATAATAAAATAAAACAAAAAGAAATTGAAAGAAATAAAAGACATATAAATTACTCCCTGTTAGAGTAAATAAAAGTTGATTATTATTTCATTTTTGGATTCCTTGGGTAAAAATAACCCTAGTCACCCAGCAGGAGTACTAATAAAAAATAAGTCCTTCTATCTTAGAAATCAGATAAATGTATTTTAGATAGAAATATGAGGAAACCCTTTTTTGCCTTAAGAGATAGGACGTCACATACACCATGTATATGGACTAAGCACCAAAAAACCATAAAAAGTAGGTGTGGTGTATAGTTTAAGAGATATGTGCATAATTGTGTCGAAATGTCTAGTTGTCAAATGACGCGGGTGCTGACATAATCAGTGCCGTGGATAAAATGTCAGAGAAATAAATTGGCTGACATAAGCTAACTAAGAAATTTCTGCGGGCCTGAATGGGCCAAAACTGCGTTGTTTAAATCAAGTGAGCAATAATGTAAAAACATATTCCCACCATATTTGAAAATATTAAACAGCATCTAGACACTTCTCCCCGTGGAAGTATCTATTTTTCCCGTGGAATTAAGAATGAAAACAAACTATAAAAAATACAAATTACCTATTTTAAATAAATTTGAATAGAAATAAAGAATTTCCAATATGTACTGAACTACAGATAACCCACGGTAGTTAGTAAAAATCATAACTTCTCATGCACAAAATTTGTTGTAAATCTGAATCTATAGAAAATAAGAATAGATGACGCTTTATTCAGGATAAATCACACGTCAGCATACCTTGTGTCAAACAAAATTCATATTGCCCACAGAATTCAATAAAATGACAATATAAAATACCTGTCATTATAATGAATTCAAAATTACAAATCTATCATAAATTCTTTTACAAATTTATTGCAAATATATAGAATTCAAGCTAGGACGGAGATAAACTTGAAATAAAAATTTCATCATGAGAATTCTTTTCAATGGAAAGTTCTCATGCCCACAGAATCTGTCAAAAATAGCTGAAATACTTACACTAATCATGAGACACTTTCACTTACTCTCAGAGCGCCCCAAGAGGATCCCAAACAATATAAAAGGACCTCTCTCTACGCTCTTTTTCCCCCAT
>JNCO01003627.1:0-16401 GCA_000785685.1 Uromyces viciae-fabae
TTGTATCTTACTGGTTGATTATTTCAATGTAACTTCAAGGCACAGTCACTGTGCAGTGTGCACAGTGACTTTGCAGTTTGCACAGTGACTTTGCAGTGAGCACAGTGACTTTGCATTGAAGATATTTATATGGTTTCATTCAAAATAATAAAAATGGTAGCACCTGAGATATCCGCATTTCAACTGGTGGCAGTTGTCCCCCAATTTCTTCTGGTGCTTGCATCCCAATTTGAATGTATTTTATGGAAACTGTTTTTAAAACATGGAAAAAAAAAAGGAAAAATACCCAACTTTAAGGCCATGTTGGAGCACACTCAAACCATGTTTTCAAAGAGTACAGTGGCATTTAATCCACAGAAAATGTAGTAAAAATATTCATATTTAACAAAGGAAATATGAAATAGGAAAAAAAGTTCTTCCACATTATATTTTGGCTTGAAAATTTTATCACAGCTAGATTAAACCTAATATATGCTTCCGTGAAGAATTTTATCTTAAAGCATTATTTGAAGTATTATTTATTCAATTTTCTTTTTTTTTTTAAAAAAAAACACCATTTTTCCACAAGAAAAAACAACATGAACACTTGGAATAGTGTGTGTAAGATAAAAATTTTCACAGAATGATATTTCAGGTTTAATCTAGCTGTAATGAAATTTTTGAGCCAAAACATTATGTGAAAATATATTTTTTCTTTTCTATTTCCTTTTTTAAAAAATGAATATTTTTGTTGAAATTGAGAGCTAAAGTTTTTGTGAATTTTTTTATTTATGATTTAAAATTTATTTAATAATTTTTTATTTGATTCAATAATTATTTTTTATTTGATTGAGAATGGTACTAGAGGGATTCAAGGAGCTTGAGCTCTAGGAAAGGCTCACAGAAAATGAATGAAAGAACCAATGATTTTATTTCTAATCCAACTGCAGAGATTATATAGAAAGAAAAACAAGTTTAACCCCCTGGACAACATGCCAGGGGCCTAATATGGTTGAATGAAAAACTAAGAGAATTAAATTAAAGCTAGAGATAATTCAGATAACAACAGTATTTGATCTTACTACTATATTGATTTATCTTCACACTGTAACTAGGATCATTAGTTCTAATTACTTAGTTCCCAAATAATAAAAATAAAATAAAAATCTAAAAAATATTTCTCAAGGATAATATTGACTACTGATGATCAGGGTTCAATTACTAAAGACACATACTACTGCAATTCTTACCTATTTTTAAATATTTTATCTTTATTCTAATTCTTTATTTTTTATTTAACTATCTTACTTGAAACTAAAAATATCTTGATTTGAAAAAACTGAGCATAATTAAAGAAATGGAGTGGTCATGAGGACCAAATTCCAACAATTTTTACTATAATTTTCTGTGGCACTAATCCCACCAAATGCTCTGAAAGCATGGTTTGGGTGTTCTTCAATATCTCCTGAAAGTGTGGCATTTTTAAATTTTTTTTTTAGTATTTTTTAAAAATAGTCAAAAAAAAAAGAGTTCATTTTTATTTTTATTTTTTCCAAATGGGGCGATTGTTAGCTACACACCATTATTCATGGCATTAAACCATTGAGCATGCCATTTTGATGGTGTGCTGGCATTTCCACACCCAAAAATTTTTTTTTTAGTATTTTTTAAAAATAGTCAAAAAAAAAAGAGTTCATTTTTATTTTTATTTTTTTCCAAATGGGGTGATTGTAAGCTACACACCATTATTCATGGCATTAAACCATTGAGCATGCCATTTTGATGGTGTGCTGGCATTTCCACACCCAAGTTATTCAAAAATTGGTATACAAACTACTGCACACCACCCAAATGTTAGTGTGGGTGTCTGTACACCAAAAAAATTGGTGTGAGGAGTCCCTCACACCAAAAAAAAAAATGGTGTGCATGTAGTAAAAAGGTGGTGTGCATTTAGACTGCTCCTAATTTATATTGTTGATTTATTTTTCATTTTTTTTATTTAACATCAAGGGATTTTTATTTTCAGTTAATTTAAAATATTTGATTTCTCAACGTTAATCTCAATCATCATTTTTTTCTATTTAAAAATCACCAGGGATGTTTTCTGATCACTTTTTAAAAAGTGCCATTGCTTATACCCTCCCCCTTGTTGAGTGTGATCTTGGTTTGATACTGACTTGATAATAACAATCCCTGATGATGAACTCAAGTTCAACTCATCTTGAAGTATAGTTGATCAATAGTTGAACTTCATTTGAAATACACTGTTCATATTGTTGAATTCTTGCAATGGAAAGAGGATGAGTGGCCTGAATGATGTGCCAATATTGTACATGCACACAATAAGGGCACACAGTTCAACTTGAATTCACCATAACTTCAGCTTTATTTCAATAAATATATAATTACTTTTCAAGTGATTGATCAAGTCACTTTCATCATGATTTCAGGTTGATATCAACATGAGTTCAAGATAGTTTCAATAACCAAATCATTGGACATCAGGAAGAGTTCCAGAAGATATAAAGACAAAGAATAAGGTATGGCACTTGCATGGGAGTGACAAGAAACCTCCCCTGGTGAATATATGCTCATTATTTTCTGCAAATGTACAGTAATGTAATTTTTACAATGTTAATCTCAATTGTGTGGAAATGACGCACAGTTTATTACATTTGATGAAATCAAGTCTAAAATGGCTCAAAAGTTCTCTGATCACTTTGAATATGTGAGAGTGAGTGATAAATATATTCAATTGTGGTTCATTTAGATTTTTTTTTTTTTTTTTGAAAAAGTCCACAGAGACAAAATGTTTGTGAACAATCTTTAAACACTTTGAGCAAAAATGATGCAAAATTATTATTGTAAAAATAGGAAGATAAATCAAACACAACTTGATTACAATAAAATAGTAGGATCATACAATAAAAATAAGACTTTACCCAAGGCTCAAAAACCATTGCTTCACTTTTCCCAAGTGGATCAATTAGCCAGTGCCATTGCCATTCTTTGATGCTTTATTTCTTTCTTCAATTTTCAAACATGGTTTTTCCACTGGTAATCACTTCTGCTCAATTGAGTTACCAAATGGATTACTTGCAACATTCATCTGTACCAAAGACTCCAACACACAGGATTACACAGAATATGGAAGAGGTTACGACTGCCAGTTAATTCACAGCCAAAAAATTAGCCAAAACACGGCAATCACTATGGAATTGTCATAATTTTGGTTAAGTTTTGGGATTGCCCTCACACGGCAATTTTTTTTTTTTTTTTTTTCATATTAGAAGAAGAAGATGGAATTGAAGATAAGAAAGTATAATACAAGAAGTGGTTTCATTATGTTCCTGCTTGCCACATTGCATGCAGATCGCGTCAAAGTGAATTCCACTTTTTGGTTGGGAAACAAATTTCACGAAAACCACTTTGACCAAAATCCAGTAAGTCGTCGACCCATACTCATAAGTGATCGAATCGTAACTCAGACAAGTTCGTCGGTGAACTAAATTAACCTGATTTTTCTTTCATTCAAAGAAATAGATCTATTTAGCCTAATGGCACAACCAAGCTCAAGTAGCACACCCAATGTCAATGATACATCCCTTCTGGTCCCTTCACTTGACGACAACTATACAATCCGACTAATCAAAACATCAATATCACAAAACATTTTAAAGTTTGGTTCATTTCAGTTAAAATCAGGCAGAACCTCACCCTATTTCTACAACTCTGGATTATTCAACACTGGATTTTTAATAAATTTACTGGGTTTATCATATGCATCAAAAATTGTTGAACTTCAAAATCAGTTAAAATTTGATGTGATCTTTGGTCCATCTTATAAAGGCATACCAATTGCTTCCATCACAGCTGCTGAATTAAATCGCATTGATCCGATCCGATATCATTCAATTGGCTTTAGTTTCGATCGAAAGGAAGTTAAATCGTATGGGGAAGGAGGTTCAATTATCGGTGCTCCACTCAAAGGAAAACGAGTTTTAATTGTAGATGATGTCATTACTGCCGGTACTGCGATAAGACAAACCATTCAAATCATCGAAAAAGAAGGCGGTGAATTTGTTGGTGTATTGGTCAATTTAGATCGACAGGAAAAATCAAATGAATCAAATTCAAGTGCAATTGAAAATCTTGAACAAGAGTTTAAAATTCAGGTTCATTCTATTATCAAATTAACTGACATTATTAATGTTTTGAAGTCATTAAATGGGTTCGAAAAACAAGTTGCAGAAATGGAAAGCTATCGTCAGCAATGGGGTATAAGCAATAGTTGAATCATCATTTCATTTACAGTTCTTTTATTCAATCCACTTTTCTTCAAATCGCTTGTTTTTCCTTTTTTTTTCTTTTTCTTTTTTTGTGAGTAACTGAATAACAAAAAAATCTTATGTAGGCTCCTACTGAGTCTGGTCTGCCAAAAGAATTGTCGCATGCTACCATCACAGTTCGAGAATTAGGTGCAATCCAAATTCATTGTTTAAGTTCGGGAAAGAAATAACCTTTTTGGATCATCGAGGGCCATCCGCTCGGGCTTCTTGTTTGGTCAAGATCCACCATGTATATTATCTCGAATAAATCAAACTCACACCCAAGAAATTATTGAGTTGAAATTGATGATTCAAGCCTAGCACAACCTTTTAAAAAAAAGAGGACCGGACGCGAACATAAACACTGTGAACAAACTATATGTTTACTCACTTCTTTTGTGTGAAGTTGAAGTGAACCATCACTAACGTCAATTTCTATTTTGGGCTTGGCTCCATGTAACGATGGAGGGTGATCAGCGAGACTGCCATTCCATCCATCCACTTGGATTTTCCGTGGTGTGCAAAGATTGCCCTCGTCAGAGTTGATCGATAGCTACCATCCATGAATGGCCAATCTCGGGACCGCTAATCTTGGTACTGGGCAAGATGCACCTTTGGACTGATTCCATAAATAGGCGTCAGTTGTTAGTCGGTATTAAACAATCCAATTGCCCACAAGCTCAGAGGTTCTTCATATTCTTGACTGTAAATATTTACTTTAGCCTTGCACGAAGACTAAAACATTTCATTTCCATCCTAAACTCCATTCACTCTTCAAAACACTCCTTCCACCAGTCCTTCGACATGTTTGCAAATAAATCAACCATGGTATTATTTTTAATTGGATGTAAGTTTTTTTAATTATAGTTCTGAAGTGCTGCAGGTTTCTAAGGTATCTGATCCTACTGATATCCACGTTAGCCTTTGGACTGGTTGCAAATGTCTTTGCGGACAGCACAAGACCCCAAGAGTAAGCTGTTCAACTGCAATTCATCCAAAATATTAAACCGTATGGAACTTGGTTTACTAATGTAACTTTGATTTGTTTCATCATAGCTTTCGAAGCACCAGGATTGCGCGTTCATTGTCTCCAGCTCGTCACGAATCCGCATTTTCATCCAGTTCGAATAGCGAAACACAAATGTCACAATTCATATCCCGTTGGCAAGGGCTATCTCAATCATTTTCTCAATGTCAATCGGTATTTTCTCAGCGATCATCTATTACGGTAGCTACCGAATCAGTCCAAAAACTCTACTCGAGTTATCAATCAGCGGTTAGCCAATATAACTATTGCGCCTCTTGTGCGCAATTCCTGTCAAAAAGTAGTTATAATGTAAGCTTTTCATCTATGCTAAAGTATTGAGATATTTTTGATGCCTGGATAAATTCTGCTGTACTAACCTTGATCTAATCTCGAATTTTTCAGACCCAAATCCAGACAACTGTGGTTCAAATGTATAAATCATTTCAATCGATTGTAGCCACTGGTCAGCGATACTATGGCGACGCGTGGCAAAGCAACTTTGCTTGTAAATAACATTCTAAATGATTTCCTAATATAACAATGATTTACAACTAACATTCTACAATTTATATAAAAAAAATTAATTTTTTGTTAGCTACGTTTAAAAATCTGAGTGAATTCGGAAGCTTTTCTCAGACTGTTTGTGAATCAGCAGGGATTCATTTAGGCGCCTTATTGCGCAACGTTGGTTTAGATTTAAATCTTTTTAGTAATACTGGAATCGATCTCGGGATTCATCTTGGTGGATTAATTAAAAGAAATCAAGGTGGTCTCGTTGATGGATTGACTGAACAACTCCTTGGCGATAATTCTATCGGTGCACATGATTTACTTGGAAAATTACTTACCTCTAACTAAATTGTATATATACAATTTCATCATTTTCATTTTACATCATTTCATTTAAATGGTTTGGAATGATTTATTAAATGAATTTGTATCCTTTTTTTGATTTCTTTGTTTTTCTTTACTTGTATTTTTTTTTTTTTTTTTTTTTTGTAATTTTCCCTCTTGATGATTGTACACAAATATATATGAATTAGTCTCAATGACAATCATACTGAAAAAACAATATTGATATGTCTTCATTGATGTTAGACACCTATATGACGGACGATTATGGGCATTGGTTTAAAAGTGAAACTAGATGCAAACGATATCGTTGATTGTTGCTTGCAAGAAATGAATGTCTTTAAGTTGAAAATCGTGTCCGATCATAAACACCAGAAATTAGCATCTCCAATGGGCAATAACATAATATTTAGTTTTTCGCCAGGTAACGAGCGTTGTTAGGCTAGCGGTAAACTGGGGCCTTGCCATCATCCATGTATTGATGGAGCATTCTGGCCTCGTCAGGGGTTCGACTCCCCTACAACGCATACGTTTTCCCCAGGCGTGTACCTGCATGTGGGAAGCACGCTGGTGGCACCAGGTCTTGCGCAGAAGCTTGAACTTTTATCCACCCCTCTTTTCTTTGCCTGAGCTGAGAGGTTCTTTAAAGAGGTCACTTTTTTTCTTGATTGTGTTTTGCAGCATAACCTGGTGTTATGTCAGAGCAGTGCCATTAACCCACTCTACCCAAGTGTACATGTATCTTTTTTTGGTTTTTTCTTTACATGGTTTGATTGATTGATCTGCCTCAAGGGTCAAAGAGCTTGGAAAATGATGCTTGAACAATGCTCAAAAGCTTGAATTGATTGGCTTTTGAGATTTGTACAGGTAAGTGAATGAAACCATATAAAACATAGAAAAAACACAAAGTTAATCAGTGCAGTGACACCTTAAAATATGAATGTAAAAGCATAAATTCTCCCCTGCTAGAGGCTGAATGGTTTCTGAAAGATTTTGCCGCTCCCAGTGGAAGTGACTTGCTGATTAAGTCAAAATTTTGGCATTAGGGGGGTTCACAATTGGGTTTTGTGGTAAATAATTCTAGGACCTGCAGGATTTTTTTTATGAAATTTAACTTAAAATTTCAAGCATAGGTTGGCGGAAACAAGATGTCTTCTGAGGTGACTTGCAGCCTTCTTGCTCTTAAATCTCAGTGAGCGAGAAAATCTGCAAGATTTTGGTTGCAAGAAAAAATTTTAAGGGCCTCAGGAATCCAAAATCCTAATTGTCAACAGCCCCCCCCCCCCCCCCATAAATTATCTTCTTAAAATAATTGATCCAAATCAATTCAAGATTCAAAGCAGCTCATGTATCTTGTGGTTCATCTGTTCTGGTTTCATTTTCCTCAAATTTTTTCTTTTTTTTTCTTATGAATTCTTTGAATGTCTTTGGACATAGAAAAAATTGCCATCCTGGAAGTAGTTTTAACACATCTTCTGTGAAAGTCCAAGAATATTCATGCATGATGATCAGTTTTTACAAAATAAATATTTACATGGCCAATGTATTTGTTTATTATAGTTCCTCTAGAATATGAGCTATTAGATCACAAGAACATCAAGATACACATAAATATCCCAGATCAAAAAGTTTTTGAAAAGATTCAACCAGTTCATATCTCCTTAAATAATTTCCAAAAGGAAAATTATCATTCAAGTGATTTGAAGAAAGTCTCTACTGGTGCACACATATTTCACCTATATTCTGCCATTTTGTGATGAGATTCATTCACAATAAAATGTATTTTTAAATATATATCAACCAAAAAATGGCTGAAAATACAAATTGCATAGGCCTTTCCAGCGTAGAGTGTCCCTGGGGGAATGGGTAATCTCTATTTAAGGTTCTGAGTTAAGATACAAACACCACAAAAAATCAATGATAAATTAATGAAAAGTGATGTTGGAATTTTGAGATTCTCACACAAGAGCTCTAGTTTCTTTCACCACTACACAGTTATAATATAAACTCCTTGAACTATTTTCCAAGGGTTTCCTCATACTCATTACTATAGAAGATAAACCATGCAATGGAAATACAACATGAGTCCTTGTTCATTGAACCATTTCAGAGTCTCTTAAGTCATCCAACTGTTCCAATCACTCTCATTTTTCCAATGATAGTGAGCTTTAGAGCCCTTGCCATATTGATCCTTTGATCACTTCATCAGCATTCCACTGATCCGGTCATGTGAAATTGATCTTGGATCATCTGTATCTCTGGTTCTACTCCAGCCCAACTTGGATTGTGCCTTTGTTTGTTGCAAGGGGCTGGCCCCATGATGATATTTATTGATGGAAGATAGATTTTATTGTGATGGAATATAATTTCATAATCTTCAAGACTTTAAATATGATAACTTAATCTTCAAAACTCATTACTTTCAAAATGATACAATCAATCCTTGCAAAAATCAAGAGAAAAATTATGCTTATTGATAGAAATAAGTAGAATTTCTAAATTAAATATTATTTTATTAAAAAAAAAAAAACTTGAAAAGAAAAATAATTAATTAAAATTATCAATTGAAATTATTGATTGAAAATTTTTCCTCAGGAAAGTGACAGATAATGAAAAATTTCAGAAAGTAACAAAGAGAGAGTTAAAACAAAGGATTAATTTTAATTTTAAGAAAAATTTAATCTGAAATTATTTTATTTTAATTTTGAATCATGACATTATCATGATTTCCTCTCTCTAAAATTTTTTTTTGATTAGAAGAAAAATAAAAATTACAAAATTAATTTATAAAAATATCATTAAAAACAATCCATTATTTTTATGCTTATTTTTCAGTAAGATTTCATCATTAGAATATAAAAATCTTTCATAAATTATTTCTTCATCTTTTACACTTATAATTATTTTTATAAAATATTAATCATAATACTTTATTATCTGATCATTTGATTATCTTATAATTTGATTATCTTATCATTTGATTATCTTATCATTTGATTATCTTATCATTTGATTTTCATTATTATTCATTACTATTTTTATCAATTGTTATTAAAAACATAATATCATGATAATATGACATTCTATTATCTAATTCATCTATTCTTCATCTTTGAGGTAAAGAGATATTTTTTATTATTATTAAAAATATTTCATTGTATTTAAAATAAAAAAAATAGAGAGAGAAAACTAATATGGAATAAAATACACTTTTTGATTTGTCAAATTTTACCATTACAAATAAAAAAAAAAAAAATGGAAAATCACAAAAGTATTTGATTAATAAACTTATTTTCAATTACTTCAAATCCAAATCATTAAAAATTCATTTTATTAATATTTAATTATCATTATTAATTTTCTTTATATCAAATATATTAAATTATTATCATCTTAATAAAATTAAAACTATGAGCTTACACCAGCAGGAATCGGGGTACATCTACTGGCAGTTGTCATGTGGTAACTTTGAAGCTACTTGTATTCTTGCTTGAATCTTACTGATTGATTAATTCAATCTAAATTCAACACACAGTGACTATGCATTTAAGATAATCATGGTTTAATTGGAAGTAACAACAACAGTAGCACCTGAATCAAAATTGGAAATAAAATTAATGATAAATAAATTATTGAAAGTAACTCTTTAGCTGCTGAACTTCACACCTAAAGGGTTATAACTATTTTTCCCAGGGGAAAATCTATTTTTTAGTCGGGGAGAAAATTATTCCCTTCCTGTGGAATTTCTCCTTGAGTTTTTACTGAATTTTTTCTTGATGTAGCATCATAGCAGTATTGTTGGGGATTTAGTGCTACAATGAGACCTTTGGGGGTGTGGTTTTATTCACTGCACCAGGTGTATAAAAAGACACCCGGTGCAGTGAGTTCACTACTCAAACAAAACCCCAGATGTTGCAAGGGGTGTCTTGCAACATCTTATTTCCTCCAGGTGTCATCAAATTTTTCTTTCATATGATAGACCGGCCAGCTCTGAGTCGAATTCACAAGAATAAGGAAAACACTTATTCCATGCTGTATAATTTTAAACAACATGCTTGTAGATGAAAAAAAAAAATTGTATAAATCCTATCTTTCAATTTTTGAAACACTCCCAAAGCAGCCAAGCTCAACCAATAACAAGATCTAAAAATCTTGTTGAACTTCGCCAAGAACCCCGCATCCAAATCGTCCAATGGGCCAAAAATGGAGTACCTGGGAATCGAACCCAGTACCTCTTGCAACCACGCAGGATGCTAAGCAAGCGCTCTACCGATGAGCTAGAACCCCTTTGGTTGGTCTTGGGGGGCAATATTGGGTCCCAAATCCTGTTGACTAAAATACATAATCAACAAGAAACGGGTTTTTTGAGGGCTTTGTTTTCAGACGAGTTCTTTGAATTTGCGATGGAAAAGAAACCGAATTCCCAGTTGTCTAATGAAGTGAAGCTTGCAAACTATGAAGCATAGGAAAGCGAGAAAAGAGTGCTTGTTTTGACGGCCCCTGTTTGTTGTGTTTCGTATTAAATAATTGAATATTGCAGATTCGCTGGTTAAATTGAGTGACGTCATCTGTAACACTGAAACGGCAGAGAGCAGTGATTTGAATCATCACTCACAAAAAATAAACAAAAAAATTTACATTTTAAAATGGGAAAGCCAGTTGAGCCATCCGAATCTCAATCTCTTACCGGTAACTCTTTTCCTCTGGTCCAACTGTTATAGTAATCAAATTTCGATGCACTGACTGACAGCTTTGCTTTGATTTTTTGTATACTCAAGTCGTCGACAATCGAACTGGTAAATCGATCAATGTGCCCATCGTACGAAATTCAATCCCGGCCACTGCCTTCAAAAAACTATCAATTAAAACTGAGTCCTATCAATCTAACCGAGCTGAGGATGAAGTTGAAGCTGGTATAAGAGTTTACGACCCTGGGTTTGTAATTTAGCCCCCTAGACTGTATTCTTTCCTTCCCCGCTAGGAATATCAGTCTGTTCATAATGAAATTGTCTTATGTTTTTGTTGGTTCAAATCATATCTATCAAGTTTTATGAATACAGCAGTCATTCAGAGTCAAATCACTTACATCAACGGTTCAGCGGGTGAATTACGCTACAGGTAAGCATATTTCATAATAAATTTTGACTCATCACTGTTTGATAGTTTTTTTTGTTTCGTTATATTTGTTAGGGGCTATCCGATCGAACAACTTGCCGAAAAAAGTAACTATCTCGAGGTTTCGTACTTGCTACTTTATGGAGAATTACCAACCAAGCAACAATTTCAACATTTTGAAAAAGAAGTTATGGTGGGCAACTTTTACATGGCTTTCTTTGTTTCCAACTGCCTTGATTTTGTTGCCTTTCTTATACTGACCAGCAAGCATTTACAATTATACGAATAGCGTCACACTTATGTGCACGTGGACCTAGAGCAAATTGTGTCTGCATTCCGTTATGACGCCCATCCAATGGCCATCCTTATCTCATCATTTGGAGCCCTTGGAGCGCTCGCGCCAGAGGCCAATCCCTCTTTGCAAGGCCAAAAGCTCTATACTCGCCCGAACGACCCTGAATCACGTAATGTCATGGATAAACAGATCTTTCGCTTGCTTGGGAAGTCGATTTCTTTGGCTGCCATGGCTTACCGAATTCGTATGGGTCGTGCTTTCAATCGCCCACCAGTTGGACGCTCTTATACAGAAACATTTCTGTACATGCTCGACTACTTGAATGAGGGCGAAAGCTATCGTCCGAATCCAATAGTTGCCAAGGCTCTTGATGTTCTTTTCATCTTGCATGCTGATCACGTGTGTTTTTAATACTTGGTTTTCTCTCAATTGTTTGTAATCGATTATCGAACCTGGATTCTTGGAGTTTCTGCTGACGCCGAGTTTTTAATTTCTTATATATATTTAGGAGTTGAATGCCGGAACAGCTACGATGCTACAAACAGGGAGCACGCTTGTTGACCCTTATAGCGCAGTGGCAGCGTCTACTGCTGCCTCTCAGACGAGGCTGTAATTAGAATGCTTATTCGGATCGGTAGTCCAGCTTCGGTCCCGAATTTTATTGAACGAGTCAAACAGAAAAAAGAAGTACTGAGTGGTTTTGGGCATCGTGTTTATAAAACCTCTGATCCCAGGTCATTTATCATTCGAAAAACTGCTGATGAAGTAAGTCTTTCTGTTCGGGTCACAAGCAAGCGCAAAAGCAAGGATTTCATGACCCTCTATACCCAGGAAATGAGCTCAAAGTGTTTTTTTTATTGGCTGAAATTGATCTTATCATGGCTAGGTATTTGCAGTGACTGGTAGGGATAAACTATTGGACACAGCTATTGCTTTACATGAGCATGCGATGAAGGATGAATATTTCCAATCCAGGAATCTCTATCCGGTTAGTTTAGTGTCAAAAAGTCATGAATACCAATGAGGCAACATTCTTTCTGAGTAAACTGTTCCTCTTTTACCCCTCTGACCACAGAATGTAGAGTAAGTCGATCCTTCAATTTCTTAATCAAAGCAATCTTTCCCGAGAAATATAATTATGAACAGTGTTAATCTAAATTTCCTTCGTGTGTATCATGACAGCTTTTGGAGTGGATTGATATACAGAGCCTTAGGATTCCCGACAGATTTTTTCCCGGTATTATTTGCAGTACCACGAGTAGTAGGCTGGCTAGCACATTGGAAACAAATGCAACATCAGCAAGGAGGTGTAAAGATTTGGAGACCAAGACAAGTTTATGTAGGTGCAGAAAAGAGAAATTATATTGAAATGGGAAATCGATCAAAAACGACTGCAGAGGAACCAAGTCAGGTTCAACATGTCTTTTCCGGTAGACACTTTTTAGCTGATTGGCACGGTAAAAGTTCTTCTAAGCTTTAATGTGTTGATGGTTTTTTCTTATTCATGTATAATGAAAGACAGGGCTATTCATTTCTGAAGTCACATTCTTTATTACTCTTAGTAAAGCTCTAATTAATTTCTTGGCCTTTATTATTGGTTCTAGTGTACTGTTGTAGCAACACTCTGATTCTTCATTCTTGGCTTGCTCTAGCTTTTCACGTATTAATAAAGCAAATGTTTTCATGTTTTTTTTTTCTAAGGTATTTCAAGTACGCATCATGATCATGAAATATAATTTGTATCGATTTTCCCATTGACTGGATGACGCCATCAGTTGAAGTTTTGATGTGAACAAAATCACACATGGGAAGGCCGCCGCCGCCGCCGATCCTGAGTGCCGCAGATCGGTAGAAGACTGAAAAAATTATTGACCCCAACGTGACTTGAACACGCAACCTTTCGATATCAACAGCCGTATTGACTGCTGGAGTCGAACGCGCTACCATTGCGCCATGGAGTCGTTGTCTTCACACCTCACAGAGCGTTCATACTATCCTATTACATACAGAACACACATTCTCATTGACGTTAGAAGAATAACCATACTCTTAAAATAAAGTAAAAAAGGGGTCAGAGGAAAAAGAATACTTCTGTACGACTGGTTTTCCTTATTTCCTTTTTTGTTGTGGGTAGGATGGGTCTAAAGGCATTAATTTTCTCTGATTCTTTTTTGGTCAACAGTACATGAATTAGGAGATGCACATAGACTTGATTAAAAATAACGATAGTAGATATATATATATATATATCTTGAACTGAGTCATTGCTGTTGGGTACCAGTAGCATCATGCAATATTATTTATTGGATTCAAATGATATTGAGGAAACTGACCTTGTTGATTCCACCACCTCATCTATCACCACTGGAGCACAGAAATCATAACATAGGGTGAAGTGAACTTGTTGGAATGTGGCTTACCTTTCTCAATTGTGGATAAAACATCATTCAAGAATCTCCTTTACCCCCTAAACAACAAATGGAAATCTCTCTTATGTAAATGGAATGTGATTACATCATATCTTACCAGTCTTTACATCAAACAAATGGAACAAATCAAGGCAGAATAGTTGAAAAATCAACATAATCCTGCTTTTACAACCAAACCATGGACTTATCCCAATTCAAAAGCTTTCATGGCTGTCACAGTACACTTCATGAATGAAAATTTTGAGATGAAAGGAAATATCAATTGGAATACCTCATTTTCAAGGTAAGTCAACAAAATCTTTGTTATTTTTTTTTTTTTCTTGATCTTATTCTTAATTAATCTCAGTCAATTTTTTTAAGCCCTATTTTATGTTCTATTACCTCCAATAATGCCTCCACCAACAGTAAGATGGCAGAAAAACTTGAGTTATCATTAATTTTGTTCAAAGCAAAGAAAAAATATGCTAGAGTGCATGGGCCCATGTAATCAACTTAACAGAAAAATGTGCCATAGCCATCTTTGGAAAATTGATACTGATGAGAATGACAATAATTATGAGTGTTGAACTGACTTGAAGGCAGTATTAAAACATATCCTTGGGCTCTCTGAATTTGTTTGAGGTTCTCCGCGATGCTGAGAACGATTTTCTCAAACTTTTCAATTAATCCAGCCTGATAAATTTGAGAAGCAAATAATCTTTCCAATCTTAGATGTTAAAACTTGATGGAATTCAATTTATCAAATATTTCAACACACCAAAAATCTAGAAAAAAATAAATACACCCTTTGCAACAAAGAATGTGAGCAAGCGGATAAAATAATGTAAATGCTTGCTCTTCTCAGCGCAGAAACTGACCTACTCTTTGAAACAAGATATATCAATCTGAATACAGCTCTCCCAATATACATAGTCCTGATGAAGCATCTTTTCATTATTAGAGAAGGCCTCTACAATCAAATTCAATTTATAGATCCAGAAAGTAATTTGTATGAAAAACTAAATCAATATCTTCACAAAACTCTCAAGAAACCAGTCTATGTCTGTGAAATGATACTTGATCCAAGTTTAAAAATGCAGTTTTGGAAATCTCAACTCCCACTCATTGATAAGTTGTGCTTTGGCTCACCTGAACAAATTTGACACATCTTCCACAAGCAGGCTAATGTTTTTCACTCTTTGTATAATGTTACAGAAACTCAATTGAAAACAAAACAAAAAGAGAATACAAATTTTCATATATTTGATGCCAAAATTTTCCAAGCTTTTGTGAAAAAAAAAAAAAAAACAAGCTTGATGATGAGATATTGTTGAAATGATGATAAAAATAACAGGGAATATTTATTGAGTTTGTTATTTATTTCATAAAGATTTTTTTTTTTTTTTGGTTTCATATTTTCTAAAAAAGGAAAAGGGGAAAGAATAGGATTAAGGAAAGGGACAAGTGAGGATGACACTTGTATTTACTCAGGGAATGGAGAAAAATAGAATAAAGAGCTAATATTTTTATGATTACTCTGAGATCAAGTATTTATAGAAGAAAAAAATAAAAGGACACCCTTTTCAATTGAACAAAGGGCCTTAAATGGGTCCAAAACTAGAGAGTCCCCAACAAGATCCAGAGGGGTCCAAGGACTAAAAAATAATAGAGAATAAAAAACAGAAATAAAAAGAATTTGAGAGAAGAAGAATAACAAATAGTAACAACAACAAAAAAAACTCTAAGGTATACCTGTCACTAAGATGAATCTAACTTCACAAAACCATAGGGCCATTAATTCTATGAACTAAATTCAAAACAATAAGAAAAAAGAACTACTTAGAAATGAGAAAAATTGAACAGTGAGTTTATTTAGTCAGGGCTCTATTGGCTACAAGCTATACTCAACAGAAAATACAATCAAACTACTTGTAGACTATGATTCAGACCTTTTTATATGTTTTTAAGTAATTTTAATTTTTATGTAAAATATTTAGAAAAAAATGAATAATGAAATACTTTTAATTTAATGTATTTTTGATGCAAGAACAACATAATTCCAAGAGATATCAAATTATTTTACGCAAGATATTGAGCCTACTAAAGGATACAACCACTCTGAAGTACTGGAGCATTCATCCACACAACATTTCCAACTCTATTAAAAATGGCGCAGTCTTACCTTGGCATACTAGCCAACTAGTGCCCTGCCTCAATGGGTTTTCTCCAAATTAAACTGCATGATTTATTGGGACTGTGCATCTCTTGTACCTCAAACCAATCAAGAGCTCATGTGAATTAAAAAATGGTATCAATTTTTTGAAAAAAAAAAGGTTGAAGATTGTTGAAAATCTCTTGATCTTCCATATTTTTTTGCTTCTATTTTCTCTTTTTTGA
>KN361831.1:4652-16407 GCA_000785685.1 Uromyces viciae-fabae
GACTTAGGATTATATAAGCCAGTTCAGAGGCCGCTTCTTTTTCTCATGAATTGGATTATGTCAGCATCCGCGCCATTTGACACTTAGACATTTCAACGCAATTATGCACATATCTCTTAAACTATACACCACACCTGCTTTTTATGCTTTTTTGGTGCTTAGTCCATACACATAGTATGTATGAGGTCCTATCTTTTAGGGCACAGAAAGGGTTTCCTCTTGTTTCTATCTAAAAATATATTTATCTATTTTTAAGATAGAAGGACTAGTTTTTTATTAGTACTTCTGCTGGGTGACTAGGGTTATTTTTACCCAAGGAATCCAAAAATGAAGTAATAATTAGCTTTTCTTTACTCTAAATGGGAGTAATTTATGTTTTCTCTATTTCTTTTTAATTTCTTTTTGTTTTTGTTTTATTATTTTTTACTTTTAATATTTTATTTAGATGTTCTGCTTATGTTGGCATGCTCAACATTGTAGCAGGCTGACATAAGAGGAAGTCAAAGACTTACCTAGGTCCAAATCACGACGGAGGAGGTGTTTTAGAAGGTGTGGTTGATGGTAGACAGCAAACTGGAAAAGCTGAAGGGAATCCAAGTGGCGTAGTTGATGAGGAATTGGTCTTTTGAGCGCTAAGAGTGACTGTAATACTGATTTTTGTATGTAAGTAACTAGGTGTAGCTTGGTAAAGATAATTCTGCCGATTGAGAGGTCGAAGGGAGAGCTCTATTTATATCTTTTCCAATCCTCTTGGGGCGCTTCAATGGTATGTAAATAAAATCACGACGGAGGAGGTGTTTTAGAAGGTGTGGTTGATGGTAGACAGCAAACTGGAAAAGCTGAAGGGAATCCAAGTGGCGTAGTTGATGAGGAATTGGTCTTTTGAGCGCTAAGAGTGACTGTAATACTGATTTTTGTATGTAAGTAACTAGGTGTAGCTTGGTAAAGATAATTCTGCCGATTGAGAGGTCGAAGGGAGAGCTCTATTTATATCTTTTCCAATCCTCTTGGGGCGCTTCAATGGTATGTAAATATCCCACAGAATGTAAACTGCATTATGCAAGTAATTGATCAGTTCTGTGGGCAATGTGAAAAGATCATTATGCGTCATCGGTACTCGAGGGATTTATCCTTGGAAGTATGTCTTTCAAGGATGATCTGTATAAATTTTATACATTTTTATCAATTGAAATAGTTGAGTTATGATTTTTTGAACTAAATGCGTCATTTCTACTATTCAATTGATATTTGAAAAAATACTTTCCATATTGTTTTTGCTCTCTCAGTGTTGTTTCCATTTTTCCTCGAGGTAAAATTGTATTGTGTACCAAGGAAAAATAGAAGCTTCCTTAGTGTAACATTTTTACATGGATCTTCTATTTTTGAAGGACTGTGGGAATATTTTTACTATATATTATTTATCTTTTCAAACAACGCAGTTTTGGCCCGTCAGGGCCCGCGGGACCTGTCAGTTGGGTTACATAAGCCAACTGAGTTATTTTATACATTTTTATCAATTGAAATAGTTGAGTTATGATTTTTTGAACTAAATGCGTCATTTCTACTATTCAATTGATATTTGAAAAAATACTTTCCATATTGTTTTTGCTCTCTCAGTGTTGTTTCCATTTTTCCTCGAGGTAAAATTGTATTGTGTACCAAGGAAAAATAGAAGCTTCCTTAGTGTAACATTTTTACATGGATCTTCTATTTTTGAAGGACTGTGGGAATATTTTTACTATATATTATTTATCTTTTCAAACAACGCAGTTTTGGCCCGTCAGGGCCCGCAGGACCTGTAAGTTGGGTTACATAAGCCAACTGAGTTCCGTGTCATATGTCTAGGGATTGATTATGTAATCTCCCGCGTCATTTGACAGTATTTACCAATATGTGTTTAACTTCTAAAGTATACACAACACCTCATTTTTATGTATTAATATGTTTTAATACATATACACAAGTATAGATGATGTCTCATCTAGAGTGTTTGTGGGGGTTTCCTTCTTATTTTTCTTTATTAATAAAATAAAAATAGAAGGAGGTATTTTTTGCCCATACTTCTGCTGAGTGACTGGGGTTATTTTTTAAAATATGCCATAATATTTGTATTATTCCTATTGCTTGATAATGTTTCCATTATTTTGATTGTTTTATTAATATTTTTAGTTGTAAAAATTTTACAAATTTTCACTGCTGCTATTTGTTAGTTGGCTCTGACATAGTAGCCAGCTGACAAGGCAAGACAGGTGACAGGTGAAACAGGTGACAGGAGAAATTTTTTTATTTCAAAACAAGATTTTCATGAGAGTTTTTTGAGTATAGAGACAAAAGAAATTACTTAGAGAATTCTCAGGGTACAAAACTTTTCAAGTATTTATAGTAAAGGAAAAAGGAAGGAAATGAAAAATAACAACTACTATTTGCTGTTACCACTGTAGAAAATAATAATGAACAAAAGGAACAGATCAAAACTAGAAATAGATAAAGCGTAACCTTAGAAATTTACATTTGTTGAGAGAATACATTTGTGAGAGAAGATATTTTATACAGAGAAAAAAAAAAAAAAAATGAGAAAAGAAGGACATGATCCCAAGTGTATTGACTATCTTGAAAAAAAAACCCTAAAATAAACATTTTTGTCCAAGTTGACAAAATGACCCGCCTTGTACCTACAAAAGAACTTGTACCGCAAGATCTTCCGGGAGAGTAAGCCTATCAGTACCATGCTTCTCAAAATATTCTTATTAATAGGGATGAAGAGATGTCTCTAAATCAGAGCCCTTTACCCAAGTGTCATCCGCTGTTGACCCCCCGCGCCATAAAACCAGGAATTCATGAGAGTGCTCTACCGGTCAATATCCGATAATAGCCTCAACATCCTCCACCGACCAAAACCTGCCACCCGCCTTCCGAGGAACACCGGGCGCCTTAGAACCCAATCTTCCTGGATAGGAACCCGGATCAGTATATGGTACCAAAGGGACATATGAAAGACGGGATGGATACACAACAGATCCTTTGGAAGAATCAGGTGATAAACATCCCTCCTTATCTCTCTGTCCACAAGGAAAGGACCAAGCCTTTTGAAGTCCAACTTCCCCAAGGGGCAAGTGGAAGCAATATTTTGTCAAAGAAGCCAAACCCGGTCACCCTCATTGAATTCCGGAGCGAGTCTGGTACGCTGATCAAAATATTTCTTTTGAACCTCCTTGGCCCAAGTTAAATTGTCCACTAAAGTACGCTGGACCTCTTCCAACCTATTAATCAACTCATCAGCTGCGGGAACAACAGAACCACGAGTCAGATTGTTCAACCTAGGATGATAAGCTTTATCTGAAAAGAACGGAGAAAACCCCGTAGCAGCAGAGAAAGAAGTATTAAACACAAGCTCAGCTAAAGGTAAAAGACAAGACCAATCATCCTGTCTATCGGCCACAGAATGGCAAAGATAAGTTTCCACAGTTTGATTTGTTCTTTCAGTCTGGCCATCAGTTCGCGGGTGCCAAGCAGTCGATGGTGCTGGTTTAATACGAAGTAGCCGCTGCACCTCCTTCCAGAAGTGAGAAACACAAATAGCGCCCCAATCTGATACAATCTTGTCCGGGAAGCTGTGAAAACAAATAAACCTGTCTATAAAATGCTGAGCAAAAGTTTCAGCATCCCATCCTTCATTTGCAGAAACCAAGTGAATGCCCTTTTTCATGTGATCCACAATGACCAAAATGGAATAAAAACCCTCTGAAACAAGCAACTTGACAATGAAATCAATGCCAATAACACTCCATGGCCGTCGTGGAATAGCCATTGGAATCATCCATCCCGGCGGCTTCTGGGTAGAGTTCTTTGCGTGTTGACAGGAGAGACACGACTTGACATATAACAAGACATCTGCCCGAATACTAGGCCATGAGAAAGTTCACGTAATTGATTGTAACATTTTCAAGGAAACTGGATGACCTGCAGAACAATCATCATGAAACACTTTCAATATGGTAGGACATCAAGCAAGAGGGGAAAAAATTTGATCTTTAAACCACCACATCCCGTGCTCAAAACTCATTTTGTCTTCTTCAGCGTCCGGGGGATCCTTGATATATGCCTGTGTGAGCATCCGAACAAAATTATCAGCTGGCGGGACGAATTGAATATCAAAGCCTTTGGACGGTATAGAACCTCCAAGAGTATTGCCTTCCAATGCTTGAGTTGATTCTTCACGTATAACTGGCAACAAATCCTTCCCATCTTGTATAACAGCGACCTCCAAAGCTGTTGAAACTTGCTCCTGATGATCAAATTCCATAAGGGTCCAAGTTTTCCCTACATGTTTGAACAAAGGACTGGGTTCCTCCCCTACTTCTTCATTTGTCACATAATCAGGTCGTCTAGTAGCTGGATCTGCTGGATTCCTTTTACCTGCAATATGTAAAATTTCAAAATTAAAAGAGCTTAAGTACATGGCCCAACAAGCCTTTCTATCAGATAAATGGGAACTTTTCATAAAATAAGGTAGATTGGAGTGATCTGAATAAACCACCACAGGCTCCCTGGTGTCCATAAGCCAAGCGCGCCATTCAATAAAGGTGCAGACTAATGCGTTGAGCTCTTGGTTGTGTACCTGCCACTTTGATTTCGTATCTGATAATTTTCTTGATAAAAATGAAACTGGATGCAACCTACCTTCCTTATCTGCCTGAGAGAGAACTGCAGATAAGGCATAACGAGAACTGTCAACATGTATCACCCAAGGCAAAGAGAAATCAAAATGTTGTAACAACGGAGCTTGTTGAAATGCCTCCTTCAATCAATCAAACGAAGATCACACCTTCTCTTCCAAGAGCCCCTCCGAAGCATCCACCTTTCCTTTAGTCGAATTCGTCAGCGGAAGCGCAATCGAAGAGAAACCCTTGATAAATTTTTGGTAGAAATTAGTAAAACCCAGAAACTTCCCTAATTGGGCTAAGTTTTTTGGAAAAGGCCAATCCGCGACAGTACTTAGCCTATTTGGTTCCACGCAAATTCCTGCACTAGATATAGTAAAACCTAAAAACAAAACCTGATCTGAATAAAATGAGCATTGTTCAGGAGAAGCCCGCAAAGTATTTTCCTGAAATTTTGTCAGAACTTGGGAAACATGTTTAGTATGCGCATTCTTAGTAGCAGAAAATATCAATATATCATCAATACATACAAAACAAAAAAATACTTAGAAATTCCCGTAAAACAAACTGTATGAAACGTTGAAAACAGGCCGGAGCATTGGCCAACCCAAACGGCATGACCAAATATTCATACAGTCCCCACAGAGTCCAAAACACCGTCTTCCATTCATGTCCTTCTTTCACTCGTAATAAATTGAATGCCAATTTGGGATCGATTTTGGTGAAATACTTACAACCCTGCAACTGATTCAATGTCAGCTGGCTACTATGTTAGAGCCAACTAACAAAATAGCTAAACAAAAATTAATAATATTTTTATGACCAAAAAATATCATTATATATAATAAAATGAGCAATCCTATATTAAGGAGTAAGAATAGTAAAAATATTATTGCATAAATGGATTCCCAATGCAAAATAAACTAGGGTCACTAACTGGAGGTACCCCCAAATTCCCACTCCTTAACCCTTTTTGCCATAACTGGGCAGAAACCAACATAACCCTGGTTAAAACCGTCAATATATGTAAATAACTGTTTATACACATCATGGACATGTATATGGGTGAGGCATACTATGGACTAAGTCAGAAATACATGCAAAATAGCGGATTTGTGCTTAGTTTAGAAGTTAGGACCATACAGTTAATGAGAAACAAGAATACTGCTAAATACAGCACATTTACATATGTCTTATTACATTGCACAAAATTTACATAACCAAATGCTACATACGGTAAAAATAACTGAAAACAGAAGCCCCCTGTATATTACATAATCCAGGGGCTAGACCAAACATTAGTCAAGAAAGCACACGGGGTAAAAAGCCACAATACTGATATAGCACGAGTTTGTGGAGTATCTGTATCATTCAGAATGCACATTTACATATGTCTTATTACATTGCACAAAATTTACATAACCAAATGCTACATACGGTAAAAATAACTGAAAACAGAAGCCCCCTGTATATTACATAATCCAGGGGCTAGACCAAACATTAGTCAAGAAAGCACACGGGGTAAAAAGCCACAATACTGATATAGCACGAGTTTGTGGAGTATCTGTATCATTCAGAATGAGTCCAGAGCACCCCAAATAATTATCATAACATGTTCACACGGTGAACTAATCATGATTACAGTTACAAGGTCCAAGGCGTGACCAAACACCTTTTTCAAAGGAAAAGGGCTGTATTACACTAATAGAAATACAGGTTACCTTCTAATATTTATCCTGGCCAAACCAATCACGCCCCAAGAATACCAAATTAATCCTAAGGACCTCAGAGGCTACTTAACACGGGAAAAATACTCTGTACTGGTCTAGACCCTCCAGTACTGAATAAAAAATACAGGAACAAGGCAAAAAGCGCTCAAAAACGTGATAACCCCAATTCCTGCCAACTTGTGGTTATCCTGTACGCCCTAGGGATTGGAAATGTTATATAAGGAGGCCTCTCATCCCTCCTACCAATCATACTTACAACAGTAGTATTCAGTCACTTTTTAGCACTTAAGATCCAGATCCACTCTCACCTGCGCTCTAGGATCCCCTTCAGAACTCCAACAGCGCCCTCCCCTCTCACCACGACGCCAAGATCCCCTTCAGAACTCTTCTTCCCCATACCCTCTTTCAGGTAAGTCTCTGGGCCAATAGGTTTGACCCAGAAACCCTCATTCTTCATACCACTTCGTGGTAACTCTGGGTTTAACCACCCCTGATCATTCATCAGGCCCCAGATCCAAGTTGGATCACAACTTAAAAGGGTTAAACTACCCCAGGAATCAGTTCCTGGCCCCTAAATTAAACAGAGGGTTAAACAACCCCAGCTTAGCTGGCCCCTCTGTTAATTTTATATTAAAATTAACACCAAACCAACGGTGGAAATCAGTCCCCATACTATTTCCCAACACTTTGCAGCTTGTGTAGCTAAAGGGTATTCAGTCCCTGGCATCACAGAGCCTGACAAAATTCAACAATTACCTTGACAGCTTCATACAATGCTAAATTCATACCTAAAAAAACCCTCAGACCACCCTGGCTAAAATTAACACCAAAACAACGGTGGAAATTAGTCCCCAGACTACTTCCCAACACTTTGCAGCTTCTAATTTTATACTAAAATTAACACCAAAACAACGGTGGAAATTAGTCCCCAGACTACTTCCCAACACTTTGCAGCTTGTGTAGCTAAAGGGTATTCAGTCCCTGGAATCATTCAATAAATGACTCAAAATAGGTATAGGGTAGCTATCCCTTACCGTTATTGAGTTTATCCCCCTATAATCTACACACAGGCAAGGTTTCTTACCTGGAGATCTCACAAAAAAAAATGGGAGCAGCGGCACATGAAGAAGAGAGACGAATGAAACCCTTTTTTAAATTTTCATCAACATAATCTTTTAACATTAGCAATTCCTCTGAGGACAAATTATACAAACCGCTGAATGGGGGAACAGACCCCTCCTTCAGGTTAATGACAATATCCAGAGACCGATGGGGAGGGAGCGCATAATTATCCTGCGAAGAAAAAACATCAGCAAAGGATTGAAATTCAGCTGGAAGAGAGAAAGTAGAAGACATATCAACTGAAACAGGAACGATACCTGTAGAATGATCCTCCTTAGAAGCAAATGACTCCATAACATAAACCGGAGTATTCCCCAGCACAAAAGAATGACCCCTTTGGTTCCCCAAAACTGCCCAACCCTGTTAGTCCAGCCCAGGCAGGCCAAAAATGGCATCCACAGAACCCAACCGAGTGACCCCAAAAGAACAAGGAAGAGAAAACGACTTGGAACAAACAGATGAGAGTCCAATATCCCCAACCCACTCCTCAGTTACCTATCCCCCCACGCCTTCTTGAGTATCAAAACTGACACACCTGATCGGATGTTGACGTGGCTGAAAAACCAAATGGTTCTCCCGAATGAAACGTTTGTCGATGAAGTTCTCCATGGCCCCTGTGTCAATGAGCACATTTGCAAGAGAAGGGAAGATTTTGGAATTCTTGATTCGAATGGGAACCAGAAGATGCTTACCTGCCTTGTTCAACTGAATTTGAATGGTAGTGATTGGAATCGAATTGAATTGAAGATTTCCTTGATGCAAGTCTTCATACCCCATGTAACTAGGTGTGAAAAGATCACTAGATGAGTCGTCTAGAATAGCACCAAGAACCCCTGATGGAATGGTGTCAGATACCACCTCCTCAGAGTCCACCGCCGATACCTGCGCTGGAGGAACTACTCGGAATGTCGAAACAAGAGCCTTGCGTTGATAGTTAGATACCGGGGGGTTGGGGAAATTGAGAGCCCCCGTGTGGCTCGGCACTGAGACAGGTCAAAGACAACGAAAACATAGTTTCCGAATCCGACATACTTGCCTAAGCTGGTCAAGCAAAGAGTGCTTCTGAACCAAAATTGCGTCAACATCCATTGCATCTGGATCACGAGCCAAATTTCCAGATCCTTGATCACGGCCAAAAGCATTTGGATGGTGATAAATGGGATCTGAGACGGGTGGCCGATTAGCAGGAACTGGATGGAATCCCCTATTATCGGAACTTTGATGTAGAGATAAACGCTCCAACTGCTGAGAAGCCAAAAGAGCCAAGTTCATTTTCTGGGGCAATGACTTAGTACCCATCCACTCGTAACTCATCGCCTGTGGTACAATGGAAAAATTTATGTCAGATTGTGAGATAAAATACTTATCCAAAACAACCTACAAAATAATAAATATTAAATATTAATATTTAGAAAACTTGAATATCTTTTTTATTATAAAGAATTCATAAAATATTATTACATTTTCTGAATCCTCATTAAAAACTAACCTAGGTCACTCTGCGGAGCCACCCTTGAATTCTAAACCCTTCTTGAGATATTTAGCCCACAAAAATAATTATCACACAAAGCAGAAATAATTATAATTTACATATGAGCGCTTAGAGCATGATTAACACATACTCCATAATATGTACATACATGAAATTCAGTCAGAATTGACGTAACTCCTCTAGTTTAAAAGTTATGGGCTGGAGAAGTTTTTAAACAGTAGGTACACATACCTACTTAGATAATTTTCCTCGACATTGTAACAATTTAAACAATGTAGAAACCTGGGAAAATAATTACAGATAATTATTCCCAGGATAATTCAAAAAGAATTAGGAAGAAATGATGTCATTTTCTTCACGCATAAAAAGTCTAGAATTCTAGAATAAAATTCAAATAAAATGAATTAAAATATTTACTTAAATTTAAGACCATGAGAAGTGTCTAAAAATCTTAAATTAGAATACGTGAAAATATCATTATTCTTTATTACAAGTTGCTATAAATATGTAATAAAGAATAAGAGGGAATAATATTCACTTATAATTCTATGACAGCAATGGGATCCTTAACAACATTCCCATAGGCAAAAGGAAGGAATTAAGAGCGCCCTAGAGGAAGGATTTTTACAAATCATTTTTTTTATTTTATTATTTTTTTTCATTAATTTTTTGGTGGGCCAAACCCGTTTAAAAAATTTTGAGGAATTTTGCTAAAACCACGAAGTATAAAGTAAGTTACTTAGTGTCTTTTGACCAAAAGTAAGATCCCCTTCACTTTTATTTCCTGAAATAAGCTATAGGCTCCACTAGATATATTTATACAGATAAAGCTATTCCCCCTTTAAATCTGCATAAATCTATCTCTAAAAAATAATTGAGGAGGAACTACGGACTCTGGATAGAGCAGCTTACCTCAAGCCTCCCCCCAATTATCTCAAATAATTTATTTATAAATTATTCCTGTGCCATTATATTCAACTATAAGTTGTACTACCACAGTAGACACTAAAATATAAGGTATATCCTTTATATTATAAGCTGTATTGCACCTATAAGGTCCTTATTACTAAAAAGTAATAAGTTATTTCGTGATAAATTATCACTTGAAATCATCTTGTGGACATTCATAGTCCTAAATACTCATATTTAAGTATTTAAGACATAGAAATACCTCACAATTTAGACCCCTTTTGTATTTCTCAATACAAGCATCTTCCGTTAGATCAACCAGGTAGCAGAGAGAACTAAATTTAGAATTATATTCTGCCACAAAGGCCTTATGCTGAAAGCAGGCCTCCAAAGCTTTCTTGATGTGATCCTCGCGAAAACGGTCCCCAAAATTTTCAATCAATTTGGCGAGAAAACCTTCAATTGACTGGAGAGCTTCATGAATAAAAGGAAGCCGAGCATGATCGGCATATAGATCATGCACACCCTGAAGCTGTGCATTATTGATAATGATGGAATCCTACCAGTTTACTGAAGGAGCTTTTGAGGATCGAACATTGTCAGAAGGCTTCCATCCAAAATGCAACGAGATCCAATTGATTCGACATGCTTCCCTAGAGAAGAGATCAGAGTGTTTCCAAAGATAATCCCGAATCACCCACAGAAACGCAGCCAAGTCCGCAGAATTTCTGGAAAACCAAATGTCTTGAAACTTTGTTGGTTCAGGCTGAACCAAAGCAGGAGGGATGAACTCATAACCCGCAAGAATCATAGGAGGTTGATCTGAAGCCAGACATTGATGGAAGTGGGGTGGGACCTGCTGATTTCGGCCAGAGCTAGACTGATCTGCCCGAGTGGAAAGAACCACCATCAAGGAAGTTAACTGCTCTTGCTGACCCAACATGGCCTCCTGGAGTTGCTGAAACCAAACCGTCATTTCAGTCCAAAGTTGAGTCACTCGATCAACCGCTTGGAGAGCAGAACCAGAACCCACTGGAGGTGGGGAATCATTACTAGATTTATTGTCTCCTCCGCAGATAGTGGTGAAATACAGCATGACAGAAAAGGAATAGGAGACAGAAGAAGCCCGTGGAGCAGGTAAAAGATCCCGTTGCGAATGATCAGAACAAGAAAGAACATCCTCCCCTGGCAAACTAGGGCCCTTTTCCTGACAATCGAGATTGTTGACTGAAATCGATGATGGCAGATAACTTCGCTTATTCCGCGGATGAATAGGGAGTTGAGGAAACCGAGGAATGGAAGACCAGATAGAGGCAGTACTAGTCGACAGATCCAAAGCCTTATACGGTCGAGGAGAAATGATGAAGATTATAAAATATAAAATAGAAGGGTGAGGAATTTCTAATGTAAAGAACTCGCGCAAAATTTCTTTGCAGGTGATGGATTTGTAAAATAATCAAATTACAATTCATTAAAGTTCACAGAAATGTCACACTTTTTACCGCGTCTCATTTTCAGTCTCTTGTCTCAAAATAGAATTCACCAATATTAAAATTCATTTAATCTAAACTTCAACTTCAATCATCCAAAAAGTCAACTACTCAAAAATCAAATCAAAAATCAAATCAAAACTCGAACTATCAATCAACTCAGTTCATTTTCTCATTTCTTTTTCTTTCTTTTATTTTTCATTCAAACTTCTCATCTTCTTCTTATTCCAAACCAACTGTGCTACTGGTGAGATCTCGCTTTCTCCCCTCACTTCATGTCAGCCTCTGTAATGCCAAGGAGTGTTCCTTTTAGCTATACAAGGTGCAAGATTTTATTATACTCTAATTTTT
>KN361832.1:2907-15820 GCA_000785685.1 Uromyces viciae-fabae
TCTGGTAACAAACTGAGTCGTTTGCTGTTCTGTCGGATGATATACCTTGAGGCTGGTTTCCCTTTAGAAGATCTAGAAAATGTTCACAGAAGATCGCGGTCACAGACAGCGCTTTCATCTGTGCCCCATTGAAATTGAGTTAGCCGCTTATTTCAGA
Organism: Uromyces viciae-fabae; assembly: GCA_000785685.1. NCBI lineage: Eukaryota > Fungi > Basidiomycota > Pucciniomycetes > Pucciniales > Pucciniaceae > Uromyces > Uromyces viciae-fabae. The sequence goes on from KN361832.1 coordinate 3,065, forward strand.
AGACCAATAAGGAGGAAAGATACTCACCTGTAAAGACCAGGAATTCTGCTGGAACGTGCTCCATTGCATCAATGTAAAAGAATTTTTTAACAAGACACTTGCGAATATTGACAGTATCAGCCCTGTTGAGAGTGATTAGGAGCTTCTCCATGAGATTTTTGTGAACGGTTTCAATGCAAACTAGGGTCTCGTTGGTGTCGTATAGTTTCTCGCGAAGCTTGTCTAGAAAGAGGCCTGGTTCCGATTCTACCAATTCAAGCATGAACGTGAAATCCTCTGGCGAAAGCAAGCTATTCCTCCCTTGCTGCTCATATTCATCGGGGTTTCACACAACACATTGCGTTTGAGAAAACAGATTGCTCCATCGATTGAAAGACTGTCTTGAGATGTTGAATCCCAGGGTTTTTCGAATAAAACTTCTTGAATGTCCCTGAAGCTGCATCCGAACAACTGCGACCTTGGTGGCGGGGGCATAAGACACAAACATGATGAGAAACCTAAAAAAAAAGATAAAACAATTGAAAAAAGAAAAAAGAGAAAAAAAAAATTCACAGTACCAATTTTCCCGTAAAAGATGCCTCTCGTGGGTGGGAGATGTTGGTTCTAGATGAGATTGGGTGGAAGGTAGTCAATATTCCAACATGTGCAAGGTAAGTGGGTAGCTTGAGATTAACATGTTGAAACAACAAAGTTGCTTCAGCATGTGAGGTTATGCGGCGGTGTGCATGAAAAATAAATTAAGTTATAAAAAAAAATAAGGTTATAAAATATCTATATACATATTTTTGGATCCAAAAAAAAAATACTGGTCCAACATTTTTTACAAACACAATACATGATTTTCTATATCCGAGTTGATGATTTAGTCCATGTGATGACATATTCCACATGATGATATTCCATAGGATAGTTTTCTATAAAAAATGCACTTTCATATATATATAAATATCTCACTTGATTTGCCATGTGAAGCGAAAGTTGACAGTTAACATTGTCTGTCGGGGAGTAGCAACTGTACAGTCCATTAATGTGTTCAAGCCAATATCATTCACCGGGTATTCATGCATTGGCTTGCGGGGGAGTGTTATGGCCTGTTGATCTGCAGGATGATTGCCGACTATGATGGCATAGCGGTGGGTGCCCCCTTTGGAGCACTAAGACCTCCCACCTTACATGTGGACCGCGAATGTACAGTGACTATTGAGCTTAAAAAAGCAAGCCCACTCGACTCAACTCTGTGCTGGATCCGCGCAGTTACCCTCCTCTGGTAGAAGTGACTATAGATTTTTTTCGCACAAAATATTCAGAATGGTTGGCTAATTCCCTTCTGAAAATTTGAAGCTGTGTTAGTTCAAGGATGAGCATTTGAAACATGCGCACAAAAGAGGTACACAAATCTTACCAGACATCTTGATAAACGTGCTACACTTTCTCAGCAGTGTTATAATTGACATTCCACAAAGTAGTGAGATGGTTTTAATTGCATACTGAGTGACTACAGCCTAAAATCAAGAGGGGAACTAATATTTTTTTTTTAGAAAGAAGGAGAAAAGCATTGAAAACAATTCCTTTGATAAATATTTTATATAGAAGATTCATAAATTGGATTAGATTTCATAAATGATAACAATAAAAAGATGTCAGAAGAGATAAGAGATAGAAAGTAAGAAATTGGACCTTATGGATAAAAAAGATTCATAAAGCGGATGAATTTCATTTCCTTCGCAACATTTTTATATTTTAAGAACAATAATGTATTAAACTATTAGGTCAATAACTTCCTGTTTTAATTACTAATTATTTATTTATTGATTTTTAATGTTTTATAGTAAATCATAATACTAATTATTCTTAAATATATAAGCCAGATTTACTCTGTTATTAATACTTAACTACTAGCACCAAAAATATAGGTCACTACTGTTCTTGATATTTCAAAGTAATTTGATTTAATTATTATTGGAATAGAAATGGTCTTGGAAAGAATATGGAGGATGTAGTGATGAAGTCCACAATCACATAGGGTCTGAATTTAAACAGCGATCTGAAGTGCTTTTGCCAATTTCTTGTGTTGAATTTAAATGTATGTACCTCAACCTTGTTGGACTGTGTGATAAAAAGTTTAGCCACAGAAAAGCAAAAAAAAAATGCTTTTATGTTTGATTGTGAAAATTCTGCTGCATGCACCAGTTTTTTGCAAAAAATTAATTTTCAGAGAAGCTCATAATAGTATACATCCCCATTGCTAATATTTATATCCAACATTGAAATAAGGTTAAATTATCTGTGAGAAATAAAAAAATTAATGATAACCATGAGAATTTTTTTTATTGATTTTTTAATTGATTTTACACACCCCCTTCTGTGTAAACCCATTTCTTTTTAAGCTAAAAAGCTCAGAAATTGAAGCAGGGGTGTTCAGAAGGCTAGGAAATAATTTTAATAATTTTAAGACCACTCAAGTATTTTTTAAAATTATTTGAAAAAACAAAACAAAAGAGAAATTATGGCAAGCTAATAAATTAAGAAAAATACATTTGAATTGAAATAAAATAAGTAATTCAAAAACACTGTTTGAGATTAAGAAGTTATATTTAATAGTAACAAAAATTCCTAATATGTTAGAAACAATTTGGAAAGATTTTTACAGCAAATACATAAATAGGAAATTCAGAAAAAACACCAAGACAACAATGGAAGCAAATCATTGAAGAAAAGAATTATTTTTATACCTCCACCAATTCTTTGATCCAATCCTCCTGAAGCTCTCAGGGAATTATTGGAAATTTTGCTTCGGTTGATTGCAGAGCACATGAAACACTTGATTTTGAGATAGAAGATATGAAATGATTAAAAATAATCAATATCACTCCTGTCCCATGCAGTTGAGCTGATAGTCAAAGTTACCAAAACAGTGGTGGTCATGCTACGCTAGAATTCCACTAAAAACCTAGAGTTACCAATTAAACAACACCTCCCTTACAAACTGTGATGTGAACCACTACTGCAAAGCCTTCCAGTGCCACATTCTCAAAATACAGGAGGCTTGACCAAACACATGCTAGAAAGACTTAAACACACTGTTCCAAGTGTTTAAATTCTGATTCTAGTTGGTAGTGATTGTCACTAATTGAATGAAACAAAATAAAATAAACAATTGACCAGCTAACAGCTATAGGCTGCAGTAAGTGTCAGCCTATGTGATGCCTAGAGCCTAACTCTACTAGCTAAAAACGGTGCAAGAAGTGTTTTTATAAGATTTATATTTATATTTGAATCTTTTTTAATAGTTTTATATATTTTTACTATTTTTAAATGAAGAATTTTAATAAAAGGGGCTAGCTGAGCTGGGGTTATTTAATGCCCTTTTTTTGGTAGAAGGGACCTATCTGATCACAGATAGGGGTTGTTTTGAAAAACCCTTCGAATCTAACAGGGGCCAGTATAAACTGGGGTTATTTAAAGCCCTGAGCGTAGGGGCCTGCTATGCAGGGGTGATTTAATGCCCTATGATAAGTTATGTGCTGAAAATATACTAGGAAAAAGTACTTACTACTTTTTGAGACTTTAGTATACTTACCACTAACTGTATTTCGAAAGATGAGGTTGATTAAAGTAGCTTAAGTTTAGTCTGTTGAGCAGAAACAGAGTTCAGAATTTTATGTATTACTAAATTCACGGATCCTGGGCGCAGTTGATGGGCTAAGAATATTGTATGAATATATAAGTAATGTCTAAAAGTGAATGAGGAGGATCAGGAAGAAGAGGGAGGTCCTTTTATATCTGTTCAGGCCTTATTGTGGCGCTCTAAGGGTACTATAAAGTTCCCATGACGTGTAAATGTCATTATTCAGTAAAATAGCGCAATCTTGTGGGCATTGAGTATTTCAAATGACTCAATTCTATTACCTGTCTAATTTATCCTTGGGAATAAGTCAACCAAGGTTACTTTCTATAATTTTCATATATTTTTCACGAGTGTTCTGACAGAGTTATGATTTTTTTGAATCATAAATGTCACTCTTTGATTGAATGAGATATTTGAAAATTTGTATTTCTATTGAAATCTTATTTACAAAGGTTATTTCTATTTTTCCTGGGTAGTTCAATGAGTTTATTTACCGGGAAAAATAGATACTTCCACGGGAGAAAGTATTTATATACTGTTTAGTATTTTTGAATGTGGTGGGAATAGGTTTTTGTACTATTGCCCACGTCATTTGAACAAAGCAGTTTTAGCCCATTCAGGCCCGCGGGAATCTCTTAATTGGATTATATAAGCCAATTTATTTTATTGACATTTTATTCACGGCACTGATTATGTCAGCTCCCGTGTCATTTGACAATTATTGACGTAATTGCAAATATGTAATTATCTCTTAAACCATACACCACGCCTTATTTTTAAGAGTAATTTGATACTACATACCTATATGTGAGTACTAATTACGTCTGAATTCAGGGTTTCTTGGTTTTCAGGGGTTTCCTTCTATTTTGCTTAAATATAAAAAATAAAATAGAAGGAGTTATTTTTAGCCCATACCTTTGCTGGGTGACTGGGGTTAATTTTTTACAAGGATTCCAAATATGCAATAATATTTTACCTTTTGTGACTTCTTGATATACTTTTTGTATATATTTTGGTTATTATTATTATTTCTGTTTTTATTAATGTGAGTACTAATTACGTCTGAATTCAGGGTTTCTTGGTTTTCAGGGGTTTCCTTCTATTTTGCTTAAATATAAAAAATAAAATAGATGCGTCTGAATTCAGGGTTTCTTGGTTTTCAGGGGTTTCCTTCTATTTTGCTTAAATATAAAAAATAAAATAGAAGGAGTTATTTTTAGCCCATACCTTTGCTGGGTGACTGGGGTTAATTTTTTACAAGGATTCCAAATATGCAATAATATTTTACCTTTTGTGACTTCTTGATATACTTTTTGTATATATTTTGGTTATTATTATTATTTCTGTTTTTATTAATTTTATTTTAATTATTTTATGTCAATGTTGGCTTGCTCAACATTGTAGCAAGCTGACAGTAAGGGTACTCAAAGTTGGTATGAGAAATTGTTTATAGCTAAATAAACTGGATCCATGAAACTCTATGGGCAGGAATCATAAAAATAGTATGGGTTAAGTGAAGTTTATACACATAATCTTTTTATGAAACCCGCAGTTTAAGTTTTATGAAATCGGTTTATGTAGTCATAAAAAATGTTTCATACCAGCTTTGAGTGCCCTTACTAGGGAGTATATCCTTGGATCTTCTAAGATTAAGCAAAATACAAATTCACCAATAAAGGAAAAGTTTTTCAATGAAGGAATAACCATTCCAGTAGAGACAAGGCATTAATTACAACAGACATTGAATTCATGCAAATTTATTTTAGCACACCCAAGAGTGTGGGGTGTTACATGTTACTATAAGTTTAGTACTGCTGCAAGTTATAAAAGCTTTAATATAAAAACTCTCCCTCCTCATCAATATTGAGTCAATCCAAGTGAGTCTCATCACTTGTTCCCATTTCCTCCTAAAATAATATTCATCACCTTTAGCCCAGTCAGCAGAGCTTTCAGCTTTTTGCATTATTCTTATCTTGGTCTTCCTTTTACTCAGTCAAAAAATAAACTCCAAGCCTCCTCTAACTAACAAAACACATACTTCCAGGATGATTGCATCATATTCCTACATCTGGAATTGCATCAGTTGGGAAAATCTGATGGTATATTGGAAAAAACTGGCATTTTATCTACCTGAAATGACATTATATCTACCTAACATGTTATAAAATCTAAAAAAAACAGATATTTAATATACTAAACCTATTCAATATCAAAATCTTTGAATTCATATTACATTTTTGCATCTGATACAACTTTTTGGCTCATGGACTTAATTATCAGATCAACAAACCTGATAAAAGTCTTTTATGTTGATAGCAAATAGGTTGAGCTGATGAAATATCCACTGTTAAATATATGAAATCATTTTAGGCAGATATAACATCAGCTCTGGTAAATAAAATACCAGTTTTTACTGATATAATATCACATTTTTTCATCTGATTTAATGCCACATTTGGGAATCAGATACAATCATGCTTGCAGTAACACTTGTGGAGCCTCTTTATCTTTAATAAAGATAACCAAGAACCCCATCAAGTATAAAACTTTTTCTCTCAGTTCAATAATAACCTTAGTAAGCTCTTGGAACCATCATGTGTGCTCAAAATACAGGGCCAAATAAAAACACCTGTATAACTCTAGCATGGATTTCCTCTACATTCTGATAATTATCCAGGCCAAAATTATAAAATAATTATCCCAGGATCACAAAAAACATCAAAGAACATTAAAGAAAACCTGTAAAGAATAGGACCCTCCAGTACTCAACTAAAAATACAGGAAGACATCAAAAAAGTGTCCTAGAAAAGTTAACCCTTGTTCTAGACAAACATGAGGAATTCCTGTGTTTTCTAGGGATTTTAAAATATATTTAATGAGGCCATTAAATCTTCCTTCCCATCCAAATCATCCCACTTGAAAGAACTCATAGTTTACATGTTGAAATTTCAGTCTTGTATAGTGACTGTCACATGTCAAAGTTTTACATCCTCAATTCAATTTAGTAGTTTTATAATATATTAGTTATATATTATAATAAAGTCAACTTTAAGATAGTTTCTTAAAGATATGAAGTAGTTTCTAGTTGAAATTAGTTCAAGTTTAGTTAAATCATATTAGTTATATGTTTTAAGTCTTGTTATTTTTTGAGATAGTTTCTCATCAAGTTAGTGCTTCTAGTTTAAGCAGTGTTTAGTTAAGTTATAGTAGTACTTCTAGTTGAATTCAAGTTAGGTTATGAGGTAGTTCCTCAAAGTTGTTGTTATCTTCTAGCTGAGGATTAATTTGTCTAGTGTTCCATTTTGCATATGTTTGCATAATTATTTTGTAAACCACAAGTGTGGCTGATTTTGTTACACTATAAGTTTAGTGATCAAATCAAAGTAATTAAATTATTGGTTCATCTTAAACTTTCTCCCTAGTCCCTTCTGGGAATAAGTCCAATCAGTTATGCTTTTACTATAAAAGTAAAAACACTTCATCCTTCTCTTATATCATCAGCCCAGTCAGCAGAGCATTCAGCTCTTACCGCTCAAAAATCTTCATTACATACCTACCAGAGTGTTAGATATTTCAGTAAATTTACAACTCAAGTCATTGATAAACTCCAACTGCACCCTAGTAGCCTCTCTGAATCCTCAACTGTGCCCTTGTAACATCTCCCTTACTCTTTGTAAGCCACTGGACTAAATCAAACAGCTCCAGGATTTCACTCCCCAATCACTTTGTGGTATTTCACTAGGTTTAACCAACACTGACTTTGTTCATGCCCCAGATACAAGTTGTTTATTAACTTGAAAGGACTTATAATAAAAATTACAGAATTTGTGTCTGAACCCTCATAAAATCTCAGAAGATTAAACAAACACAGCTTTTCTGGTCCCTCTTTTTTAAATTAAAAAATAAAAACTTATTGTTTTCTCACCAAACCTAAGTCAAAATAAATATAAACACTATTTTTTACCAAGCTTGAAAAGTGTGTAGCTAAAAGTTTTGGAGCCCTTGGAATTGAAGAATCTGACGGTCTTGAAGTAAAATATTATTTGTGTAAAATGAACATACTGTAACCATATCAGTTCCAATGTTTGTCAGCCTCCAGACATACTTCATGTCTGAAAACTGCATTATTTTTTGACTTTTTATTTTTTTTCATATTTTATTCTTATGTGTTTTAGTTGTATGATCACAATTTGTGAGACTGAAGGAATCATAACATTTACTTCAGTCTAACTATTATTTCTGTGACCCAGGTTCAAACCACCATAGAGTCACAAAACAAAAATAAAAATACTTTTGTAAAAATTTCAAATTACAATAAAATGTGCATGCTATCTTCAAGATCACACTCTTGAAAATGTATCCTAAAGACACCACCTTTTATTGGTAATTCTTTTTTAACATTTATTGCACATGATAAAGGTGTATAGTTTACATTTATCATCCACAATAAATCACATTTTTAATTGACTGGGAATTTTCCCCCATCAAAACAACCTGAAATGTGTGTGAAAAAAGGATCCTTTCTTTGGAGAAGGAAAGAGTATAAAAAACTCCCTGTTCTCCCAATTTTGAGAGATAGAATTATTAGAAAAATAAATAAATTAGATGTAGTCCTTGAAATTATATTTTAAATATAAAATTTTTTGAAGAATCAAATTTAGTCTAATATTATTTCTCTATAACTCACTTACAGAGCTCACCCCTCCTTCTAATATATTAGAGGGACAGTGCCCTAAAATATAGCTTGGAAGACATAGCCTCCAACCTCTCCTACTATAAATAAGACTGGAGCTCCGCCATAAGGTGTGAAAACACTCTGAACTAGAGTAGCCAGTGATTAAAAAAACATTCGTAATCACTGCTGATAACCTGTGTACTATTAGTCATGACCAGAAGGCAGTAGAGACTATTAGTAAAAGACCACAGTGCTCATAATTTGATGATCCATCAATAATCTAATAGCCTCAACTCTCAAAAGATAGATGAGTGATATGCAAAAATTGACACCTAATTATCATTCTCTGAGATTGTAAGTTAAAAAATATGTGCCTTAGTGTTGCTTTTGGAAGAGACCGTCTACTCCTTAGGGGAGCAAATGAACTGAGTCACATGTATATATCAAATTATCTCAAAAAAAAAAAAAAAAGTTGAAAAGATTTATACTCAGTAAAAAAGACAAGTTTTTTGTAAGAAACAAGTTTATCAACTTTAGATAAAACAAATAAATTAAAATAAACCGGGAGGTGAATTTGGTTTTCCAGGTATGAAATGACTTTGTGCGACACGAAAGAGAACGAGTGTGTAAGCCGCAAAAAAAGATCGCCTTCATGGTGATTCTCTCGGAAGTGAATTGTTTGCATGAGGTTTATCCAAGCTGCGGATGCGTTTTCTAATGATTGAAATTGAAGGCGGGGATGAGCCCGTTGTGCATCAGATTTTGGACCGCTTTATCATCATATTGAATCTTGTTGAGGAAATCTGATCCTATGTTTTGATCCTGCTCGATGCGCAAATCAAGAACGGTTATAAATCAATCTCGATGGCTAATTGAAGATATAACTCTAAACAGAAAATATTCAAATCTGATTTTGAACAAATGTTACGCACTAGATGTTCGAAATACTCCATCACCTCCTTTGCGTGTGCTTGGTGTCCCACATTGAGCTTTCTGGTCTCTTCAATATAATGCTGGAGCGCATCTTGAGTGTCCCTGGTCTTCTTAAAATGTTGAACGTATTTTTGGTATTCCTCAGCCTTTTCAACTAAGTAGTCCATTTTTGAAACGCCAGTTTTTTCAATGGTGCCAGTTACTACTTCCTCTTTCGCAAGAAACCCCTGAAATTTTGGGCTATCCTCCTTCATCACCAACATGAGAAGGGGAGAAAGCGGTTTTCTGTAAAACTCTACACAAGATGTGAGAGCGATAAAAATAAGCAATCTTCAAGGGTCATTCCTTTCTCAGAATAATGATAGCCAACCTGGGTCCCAATCCAAAGCTACGAGACCATCATTGAATTCCTTATATTTGGCTTCGATTTGTTGGAATGTTTTCTTTAAAAACCTCTCCCTTCCAAAGGCCTTAACCAAATCTTCACCCATTTCGATGATGCGCTCTTGATATTCTTTTGCTATCAATGCTTGTGATCTGTATTGTCTTGCAAGCTCAAAGAATAAATCAGTAGAAAGCACCTTCTGGCGGAGTTCAACTGCTTTATTCTCGGCAAGTTTTTTGATCCAATTATCTTTGGCTTGCCTAGCGGCTTTCTCATCTTCAGCACTCAATTCTTTCCCAAGCATTTCCAGGGTGGTCATTTCTTCTTCTTGTTTATCCGTTGGAGCTGTTGAATTGATTCCCCAAAATCATTTTTTAGATTGATAGTCATTTAGAAAATCAAATTTGAAGTTCACTGAAATAAAAGAGTGAAGACTTACGCCTGGGCGAGAACCTGAATGTGGCTCTTTCGTGCCATACACCCTTCATCGGTGCTAAAAAAAAAAAAATATTCAAACGATCAATTGAGAAGCTGATGTGACCACAGTTGTAGAAGATTTCATTTCTGAGGGAGAAAGCCAATTTACTCTTCAAGTGATCTTTGATGGGAAGCGACATTCCTCCTCGCTTAGGAGTAGCCCAACTTTTCGTAAGCGATTTCCAAATTCTTGAGAGGAAAGACGCAAACCATCCTCTGCTAGTTGTATCTAATGATTCATGAGGCGATACTTCAGGTGCGTTTCCGTGGGGAGAGTTGGGATTTCCGCTAGAATCTTCATGCGCTTCTTTTTTTGAAATCAGAGGGGTTTTCTCATCCTTTGGAGAACTAAGAAGCATATTTTCTGGATGTTTTGATACCAAAGCAGGATCATGAGTTCCGTGTAAGGCTTCGGTCGCACGTATTCCGTCCGTGAATGCGCCTTCCATCGGAGTAGCTTGAGAAATCTTCAAAGCTATAACATTGAGCAATACCAACAACAACGCGTGTAATATACGTCTCGACGGTCTACGCCGCTCATGCTGATGAAGGCAGCAAAAGGTTTTCATTGAAAAGGATAATAATGAACTCGCGTCAAGAAAGGATGATTTTGGCAGTCGACCGAAAAAGCTATTGCGAGATTAGGGATTGCAGAATGAGTGCAGATGCGATATCAAAATGGGCAGCTCATGAGCCTCGTCATAAACTTCGTTGTGTCATGTTAAGTAAGAAAAGAGAGTAGTCTCATGACTCGCTTGTGATGTTATGCGTGAATTTGCCGCCGTCCAAAACCAGAATTCGAAACGGCTGTATCTATTCGCCGCTGAATCCTCAACAGAGGAGTCGATGAAAGCAAGTATGAAGTCTATCCTCTGTCCTAAAGTCGGAAATTGTTTTGATTTTCTCTTCAGTATGTCTTGCGATATGCTACATCGAAGGCCTAATCCAAACTCAGCGCACTCAAGTTCACCGAAACCGATCAAAATCCGCAGGTTTTTGTTGACATGATCAAGGCAGTGAAATTAATTGCACTGTCCATCAAGCTTGTTTCTTCGGAGCTAGCTGGGTGCGCAGAAAGTTTCGAATTTGTATTTTTGAGTGCTGCGGTGTTCAGCCGGCGCCTCCAGAGTCGAGGCTCTTCAGCGATGGAACAACAAGTATGTACAATTTAAACTGTGCAGTGTGAGCCTAGTACTACCCTGAATAAAAAACAAGTCATCCGACAAACCCTGGCAATTCGGATTGACTTGATTAACTTATGTGGGTTGGGTTCCATTAGTTGTAATCCATTTTTTCATCAAAATCCATTTTTCCAAAGAATGTGTACCATGCATGGCAATCCAAATTTGATAATTTAGGCACGGTTCGGCTGCCTTGAGCCGTGTGCGTACTTCGCGCACAGGTTCAGATCTGCCCCGGGGCAGATCTGAGTCTGTGTGAGAAATTCGCACAGTCGCCGCCGCAGCCGAACTTGTTCGGTTTTTGCAACTGTGCGGATTTCGCGCACACCGCAACAGTTCGGCAACCTGTGGTTGCGATACCGGGCGGAATTTTTTTTTCCTCAACTTTGCTCATCCCGGCGATACGATTCCGAATCTTCTACTCCTAACTCCGACTCTCTTGAGCACATCGAAAAATTCTAGCTACTTCAACAAAAAAAAAAAAAAGAAAAAACTTTCTATCCATCAACAACTACTGAAAACACCATCAAAGATAACAATTTGAAAAACAAAACAGAATATCAGTCAAAGCAACAAAACAAAACAAGAAAAAAAAAGCTTAAAATTTATCAACCTTCAATCAATCAAGATATAAACAACTCATAAACAAAGCAACAAACAAGATAAATAACTGGGAACCAAAACTGTGAATAATCAATAATTATTATAAATAAAGCAAACAAAAAAAAAACAGATCCAATCCAACAAAACAAATAAATAAAAACCTTCAAATAAAATTTAGATTTAATTACATTCATCTCTGTAATTTCCTCTCTAGCTATAACACCCCTCAAAACCTTTGTAATCTTTTGAAATATTCAATTGGCTTTTGTCTTTTTTGAAATAAATCAATTCATTGAATCATAAAATAATTTCATTCAATTAAATCAATTATATAAATGAAATTAAATAAAATGCCCAACCAACAAGAAATTGATCAGATCAAACGTCATGCAATTGTTGAAATTAACAAACTAGGAATATTATACTTAGGTTACCTTGCCTACAAAAGACATCAAAGAAAAACTCCTGTCCCCAAGCACATATCTATTCTAACTGGTGAAATGTGGATGCAAGAGCTCATCTCGAATGCAAATCCAGCCCCCTTTTATGAAAATATGGGCATGAAGACATCAACTTTTTTTAAATTGAAAGATATTCTTGAGGAGCATGGGGTTCTAGCTGAAAGTAGATGGGTCACATCAACTGAAAAACTTGGGATTCTGATGTACATGCTGGTTACGGGGAATTCAAATAAGAAACTTCAACAAAGATTTCAAAGAGGAGCTGAAACCATCTCTCAGTTTGTGTTTTAACTTTTTTCTTTGTTTTTTTTTTTTCAATTCATCAAGTGCTGATGGATTTTTTATTCTTGTTTGCATTTCTTCTTTTTTTTTTCATCATTTTGATTTCTCTCTTGATTATTTCTGAAGCACTA
>KN361834.1:2277-16401 GCA_000785685.1 Uromyces viciae-fabae
ACTAAAAAACAAGTGAATCGACTTCCTGTAAATATACATGCTTTGAAAATAATCACAGTAAAATTTTTCTGTTATTTTGTTGAAAAAAACAAAAGAAAAATTGTTTCAAATTATTTGATACTTTGATGCAAGTGAAGAATTATCCTTGTGAATTCCCCTTCAAATTAAAAATTTATCTTAAGAAATTATGGGAAATATATCCAAATAGGGATTTTTTTGACTAAAAAGTGATACTGTGATTGGATTCCTCCTTGAACAATCACTTAGCATTATAAAACTGTTAAAATGGAAGGAAAATTTGGGTATTCAGCTAGGCAAATTGGAGATGTTTCAAAATCTCAGGAACCATTTTGACGAGATTTCTCAAAGAACTCAGTAATATTTTCATAATATTCTTTAAGGCTTTTCATAATATTCTTAAGGACCTGAAGAATATTTCAATAATATTTTCTGAGGAAATTCATAATTTTTTTTCTAAATATGTTGAGTGATTGGCGGGTGACTTTTATTTTATTTTATTCTCAGGATCATTTCTGGAGTATTTTATGTGCTGCTCAGAATCAGAATTGTTTACCAACAACTGATTGGTATTCTCTTCTAAGAGAAATTCTTGGATCATTATATGTACTGGTCAAAATCAGAATCAGTTACTGAAAACTGACAGGCATAATCTTCTCAGAAAAATCTTTGAATAATTTTATGGACTGGTAAGAATCTGAATCAGTGACCAGCTAGTGATTTAATTTCACTGATCATCTGGATCCCTCATTTTTCCCATGGTGAAGCAATGTGTTTACAAGCTGGGGAGATTGATAATCAGGTTAGTAAAATGGAATCTTTCATCCAAACCATAAAAGCAGATAATTTTCATTAAACTTCACCAAAACCGCTGTCCCCCTAATGACCAGCTCCACCGCCGCAACTACAAATTCCCAGGAAACGGAGGCCATTGGGCTCCATGCTCAAACAAGAAGTGCCCACCACCGATTGGAGCATGCCGCAGAGACCCAAGTTTTTTTGACCAACACGCTGTTGGAATAAAGGTATCAGTTCCTTTGAGAACTTTTTTGCATTCTCTATAAACACATTATTTATATCACTAGGGTTCACATCCAATGACCAATTAATCAGTTCTTGTATTATCTCTCATTATTATTTTGATTTTTTTTTCTTAGAAAAGATGGGCTTCAACAGGATTTGGATGACTGCTAAGCTACAAAGCCATGAGAAAGCAGATTCAATTCTGACATTTTTTGAAATATTTATAGCAGCTAAACAAGAATTTAAACAACATGTTTTCCATATTACCCTGTGTATTTACAGTTTAGTCATGTAGTGAGATAGGAATGAAAATTTTTTTATGATTTACCTAAACAAGGCGGTAAAAATGGCCTAAGACATTTTTGCTCAAGCAAAATGATCCCTTTGAGTAAAGCGTAGAGTAGAGCAAACCAAATCTAAACTAAAGGTAAAATAGCACATTGATGAATGTGTTAGACAAGAATAAGATGAAACCTCCATGAATTTGTGGAGTGTTGATAAAATCTTGATCATGGGATTTAAAAGAAAATGGTAATTTTCTATTTGATTGATCTTGTATCTAGATAATGCCATGGTATTTTTTCTGTGCTTGTTGAATGAAAAGCTCTCATCTTATTTATATCTTGTTTCATGGCCCTATTTGGGTACCTTAGAGAAACAGTGGTATTGCTCACTGGTTTGAGAAAATGAGTCTTGCCATGGTCTGGTTGACATTTATGATGAACTGGCCAGGGTAGTAGTCTAATATTGGATGTAGTCCTTCTTTGCTTGATTCAGGACATGATTATTCTTTTCTTCACCTGATCAGGGTGGTAAGGTCTGTATTAAGTTACTTCCTTGGTAGCAATGCACAAAGCAGAGTTTGTCACAGTCTCCTCAGGGTATGCCATTTTATTCTGACCAAGACGGTAATGGAATATAATTAAGGGTTTAGATTTCAACCTTGGTAGCAAATCCCAAGGAGTATAGCATTTCCTCAGGGTATGCCTTCTTATTCTGAAATTTTTAACACGGTTTATTAAAAATTATAAAATAATAAATTTAAACATATCAAATTTCACAAGAATAAAAACCAAGACCAAGATCAGCAAGAGCAATAGCAGTGAGACCAAGAGCAGTGAGAGAAGAAGCAACAAAAGCATAATTACAAATTTCAAAAAAATAAAAAAAAGCAATGCAAGACCATTATCAGTGAGATAATAAAAAAAAAAGAGTGTGTTTTCAAAGACTGAAGTAGCTTAAATAAAGAGGGGGGCGCTAAAACCACAATACCCTATCACATGCGATATTCCCGGCCCACCCGTTGTCGTATACAATAGTATACAATAATTTCCTCCACAAAGTATTTTATACGGTCAGAAACCGGCGCAAAAATGGCAGAAACTACCGCGTACAATATAAATTCTATTGTATACGGTACTTTCTGCCTTCAACTATTGTGTACGATAGTCCCCGCCAGGAAATGATCGTATGTGATAGTCTCCCCCGGTGAACTATCATATATGATAGTTCCCCCCTGGTTAACTATTGTATACGATAGTTCCCCCCTGGTTAACTATTGTATACAATAATTAGGCCCAAAAAAAAAAAAAAACAGAAAAAAAAAACGAAAGACAAAAATACAACAAGAAGGATATAAAGAAGAAGGATATAAAGAAAGCAGTAAGGAAAAACAAGAGAAACCAAAAAAAAAACACAAAACAAATATAACAGAAGTAAAGAAACAAAACAAAATAAAACAAAAGAAAAGAAAACAAAAACAAATAAAAATACTATAACAAAACAAAAACCAAAAAAATAAAAAAAAAACAAAGAAAAACAAAAAAAAAAATATGAAAAGAAAAAAAGAAATTAAAAAACAAAAGAAAAAGAAAATAACAAAACAAAACAAAAACAAAACAAATAAAAACAAAACAAAAAAGTAATGAAAAGAAAAAAAGAAAAAAAGAAAAGAAAAAAAGAAAAAAAAAAAAGAAAAAGAATATAAAAGAAAAAACAAATAAATAAAATAATAATAATAAGAAACAAAAAACAAAGTAACACAAAAAAAGAAAATAAGAAAAAGCAATAAAAACAAAGAAAAGAATAAAAAAAAAACCAAATAAAAATATAATAACTAGAAAAATAAAAACAACAATAATAGCAAAACAAAAAGAAAAACATAACAAAAAATAAAAGAAATTAAAAACATTAAGACATGTAATAAAATAAAGAAATATTTTAAAACACTTATAACCTCACAGTCAACTCATTCAACTCATATTTCAAAAGACTTATACTCAACAATGGCACTCACAAATTTAAAAGGTAAAAATATATGAAATTATTAATTGAAATTAAAAATCAAAAGAGTTAAAAGACCACTAAGATATTGAGATGAGATTCTATATAATTAAATAATAAAAAAAGAGAAGGAAACAACAGAGAAAGAAATCTATATTAAAAAAAAGGAAAAGAGAAAGAAGTCTATTTTTTATTTTTATTATACAAAGAGAGACCCTTTTGTACATGATCTTTCCAAAGGGGAACATATTTGCTGAGAGCTTTGAGGAGTTTTACAAGTGGAGGAATAGGAAAAGGACCAAATTTTGGAATAACAAGAACCCAATTATTAGAGTTGACAAACAAAAGATGAAAAAAAGATTTAGAGGGATCTGGAGCACAAGTAAAAGTTACATAAGTATTACAACCACTTAAAGCAAAGAAACAAATTTCTGTCTGATATGTTTCAGCTTATATCTGACCCATATCAAGCTTAGACAGCCAATGGCGCTTTTCAATGAGATCACCACCTGGTTGAAGATTGTTTTTAATTTGTTCGAAGTCTTTTGCTGAAACAAGTATTTTAAGGATTATATTTTGCTTCATAAATCCAGCCGGATTCTGTTAAAAGTCTGAACAGAATCTTGATAACACTAGAGCCAGACCGCTCTTCTTTTTTTGACAGATGATTTCCCATTCCAAATATCCCTAGTTTTCAAGCACTCCTTCCCTGTTAAACTGGAAATGTTGCTTTTCAGCTGCCTCCCAGACAAATGTTCCCCAATACTTGACTTCAAATATTCCTTCTCTACTTCACTCAGCCGATGATGGAAAGGATGGGACGAAGGGTTGGTCAAAGGTGGGTGGTTGTGGAGCTGTGTTCCCTTCTCAACATTGTATTTGACTTCCCAAAAGTCATTACTGACCTTTTTTCTACAATATAATTGAAAGGGACACAGGAGTTGTCTAGTCACCAGGCCGTGCTTAAAAGACTAGCTTAGAAATCTGGATTCCCCCTATCTACTCTTTCACCAGTGAACCAATTAGTGTCTTAGCTTATATCCTGATCTCAAGATCTTTCAATTACCTAGATAATAACCTCTTCCTCGATACACCTAATTAATAACCACAAGAAAAAAGCAATACTCGGAACTGTGTAGTTTCGGCTTAGCCCATTTCTTCATAAGATGTCATCCTACAATTCTGTCAATATTTCATGCTTGCTTTCTTTGATTCAAGCAATGAGCTTACAAGCTGGGGCAATTGGTAATCAGGTTATTAAAATGGACTCCTTCATCTCTACCTTCAAAGCAAATAATTTTCATTAAATTCACCAAAACTGTTGTCCCCCTAAGAGCATCCACCCCTGTGTCGGCAAACCCTCTCAGTAAGTGTGGTTTACAGAGTTTTAACCCCCGCGCGCCACCCTTGTGCACTCTTTAAGAGTCTTGAACAAAAAATTCCTTAAAAAATCTTTAGCGGGCCATAACTTTATGAACCCTTACCGACCGTCTGTAAATCAGATTTTATAGACTTGCTAGCGACTCGACAGGCAGTCTTCAACTCGCACCCTCAAAAATTAAAAAGTCCTTAATTTACCTCCCTTGTTGGAATCCACTCCCATGAATCAGTCACTTTATGATCTGATACAAACCCAAAATGAAGAATCCGACCAAAAAAAAAAATTGACAAGAAGAAGCGATCTCCAAACTTGACTCCTGCCGAAGAAGAGCAGCTGGCAGTTTCTTGGCTCAATGTCAGTCAACAAGCCGCGTGTGCAACAAATCAAACTGGAAAAGAATTCTACAAGAAGCTGGAGGTGGATTTCAACCAATACAGTAAGACCCATTTTGGCGATGCTGATCAAATTCAAACCCGGTATGTCCTGGTTTCATCAGTTTTTCCTTTTTTTTGATTCAAATTTCCTGACATGAGTTTTTTTTAGTTGGGCCTCTTTGAATAATGCAACGTTGAAATTTAGTGTGATCCACTACGCCATTGAACATAATCCTCCCAGTGGCACTGCGCAAGCCGACTGGTTGAAGGGTGCCAATCAGCTGTACTTGGAGCAAAATAAGACTCCCTTCAAGTGTATCCATGCTTGGGAGAAGCTACGGTTTGCCCCAAAATGGATGATCGATCCCAAAAGTACACCCGACCCAATCAAAAGCCCCATGGTTCTGACAGCATTTGTACACCATCAACTCCAAACCCTTTGCGTCCTATTGGTCAGAAGGCAGCCAAAAGAAAACACCAAATGTTTGATGTAGATTACAAAGAAGAAAAGTTGGCAAAGGCAGAACAACTATCAGTAATCGCAAAGGAAAGTATCAACGCAATTCTTGAAAGTAACTCACTAATTAAAACTAAGAAAAATATCTTGCTCAAACGATTGGAGATTGAACAAGAAAAAATAAAGATGGAAGAAGAAAAACTAGAATTAGAGAAGAAACATTGCCAAATTGCCAGCGATCATCATCTGAATGAATTCAGCATGAAAGAGGCCAAGTTTCTCCAGTCTGTAATCAATTATTCTTTAGATGATGAATGTAAAGCTGTTTTGAAAAAGATGCAAAAACAAATCAAAGATAAATGGTTATGTAACTAGCAATTCCATGTAGTTTCCTTTTCTGTTGCCATTTTTTTCACTCAGTTTTCAGTCTCGCGTTCCTCAGAAGCTCCCATTTTGTTTACTTTCCAAGCTTAAAATTTTTTTTCTTTCCATGGAATTTTATCCTATGTGAATTCCAAATAAACAAAGTCTTGCGTTCCTCAGAAGCTCCCATTTTGTTTACTTTCCAAGCTTAAAATTTTTTTTCTTTCCATGCAATTTTATCCTATGTGAATTCCAAATAAATAAGTTAAATGGAAGTGATCATTCAAAGGGTACCTTAGAGAGTGATAAAGAAAAATGATAGATAAACAAAAGAAAATTGATCAGATTGATTGATCAATCAATTAAAAAAAAAAAAAAAACATCAATCACATAGAAATCAAAAGAATCATTCAGCATCTGGTTCCAGGCCACTATCAAGCCACATCTGGGACTTGAGGTCTTCACTCAACTGACAATGGATGACAGGATTGCGTAGAAGGTGATTCCGATTGATGTAATTGATCATAGTGTGCTAGATTGATGGGTCTGTAGGATTTTGAACAACATAAACATCTGGGTTTGCTAAAAAATTGTCTTGGCTTGATTGATCCTCCACAATCATGTTGTGGAGGATAATACAACAGATCATCAATTTTTTTATGTCCTCCTGGCCCCATAAACGACACGGTCGAGTGAGAATTCCCCAACGAGATTGGAGAACTCCAAATGTGTGTTCAATATCTTTCCGAGCTGCTTCTTGTTTCTTTGCAAAAAATCTTGAAGCCCCATCTTGAGGATGTGGGATTGTTTTCACAAAGGTTGACCAGGACGGGTAGATACCATCTGCTAGGTAATACCCCTGGGTATACTCTTGATTGTTGACAGTGAATGATATTTTGTGATTCTGGGTTCCTAGTTGAAACAAAAAGACAAGAAAAAAAAGGAAAAACACCAGATCAACAACAGAATTGATAGAAAAAATGAAAAAAAAAAAATTACCTGACAGTAGAGAGTCAAAAATGTGGCTTCAATGAAGCACATTGATGTCATTTAGGGCGCCTGGACTACCAAAAAAAGCATGCCAGATGCGAAGGTCCTGGGTCGCTACTGCCTCCAAAATCATTGTGGTGGTCTTTTCATTGCCTTGAAACTGTCCGGCCCAAGGTTGCGGGCAGTACTTCCATTCCCAATGCATCCCATCAATGCTTCCAATGCACCCAGGAAAGCCTCGTTGTTTGTTTACTTTCAAAATGGACTTCAGCTTGTCTAGATTTGGAGTTCACAGATATTCTTTGCCATACATCTGGATGATGTGTTCTGAAAAAAATTTGAGGCTTCAGATACTAGTAGTTTCTCCCATTCGCAGATATTCATCGGTTGCATCTGCTGCAGTACCATACGCAATTTGACGAAGAGAAGCAGTAATTTTTTGATGTGGGGTCAATCCAATCTGGCCGCAACAGTCCTAGTCATGAAAAAACTCTAGTTAGTCACAAAGCTGTAAAAGAAAAAAACCTACAAAAAAAGAAATAAATTCACCCGATTTTAAAATCCAGAAACGATGATAGCTTTGGAGATCATTGCAAATCTGCACAAACAAACAACGACTCATTCGGAACCATCTTTCAAACAAGCACGGAGGGTACACTGGGTTTTCATCAAAATAATCTTTCATGAGCCGTATTTTACCTTCAACTTGGTTGCGGTTGATGATCAGTTTGGGATGTGGTGAAAGAGGATTTAAAAGGGGTGAGTGGTGGCGAGTGGGTTCAATCAGAGACATAATCATTTCTTCCTCTTCATCTTCTTCGAGTAGCAGGTTGAGGTGGTGTTTCATTTTTTTTTCTACTAAGTTGTGCTTTGCAGAAGTGACGAGGGTGGGGAAAGGGCTAGGTAGTCAAGGTTGGTCAAAGTTAAAGACTGGTTGAAGAGTGCGAGGGTTGTGTTTCTCTCTAAGGTTAGCAAAGAGGTCCGTGTGCGGCTCTAAATCTGAAACGCGCGGCTCTAAATTGTGAAACTTGAAGAAAATTTTTACCAACACGGGGGTGGATGCTCTAATGGACAGCCCCACCGGCGCGACTACTACTACTGCGGAGGCTTGTGCGCTTGATGCCCACCTTCGGGGTGCCACGAATTGCCATCAGCGGCAGCCCCAAACCGACTTAATCGCGATCAAAATGTGTTCGAATAAAGCTGCCGGTTCCTTTGAGAACTTTTCATTCTCTGAAAAAGAAATAGTTTTATATCACCAGGTTCCACAACACACAATTATTAGTGAATCATCTCTTGTTCTGTTTCACCTTGTTTTTAATTTCCTCCATTCTGTTTTCCTTTGTTCACCTCCCCTTTGAGATGCTCTTGTGATGTCATTCTCTTTTAAATCATTGTTGCAATATTCACTGCCAGAAAGTTTTGCTCGACTGACTAAATTACATGCAGTGTTACAAATCCTACATGCTAATTACTACCAGTTGCTTGTAATTTTCTTGCAGTGATAGCTTAGAAAAGTAGAAATCATTTTCTGATAAAAATCTTTGAAATCAATTCAAGAAAAATATAAAAAAAAATAGTGCAACAATAAAGTGCATTACGAAAACCAAAACATATTTATTATTTCTGTATAGATTCATTTTACCTGCTGTGTAGTAAGCATTCATCTCCAGTAATTTCATGATACATGTGCTTTGCACTTCAGCCAAGTTAATTTTTCCCGTTACCCCCGGGGGAATAGCTGGCGTCTGAATTTTTTTTGAGGGTAAATTTAACTCGGATCTCAGCTAGCCAAAGCCCGACCCGTCGGATATCCGTCGATCAAAATCGCGAAAAGTTGGGCTCGGATCAAGCAACACAGGTGATATTATCATATTACATCATCAATTTAATATAACAACTTCAAATAAACTCAACATGATCAACTCATCACCAACAAAACCAACAACAACAACAAAACCAACAACTAAACAAACAACAACAACAACAAAAACAACAACAACAACAACAACAAAAACAACAACAGCAGAATCAGCAACACTAACAACACCAACAATACCAACAACAACTGGCAGTACAGCTAATATTCCAACTGACTTAAACAGTAATCGAAGTCCAACTCATTCAACTCATGACTCATCGCCTGACTCTTCTCTTCAACTCACCTCACTGCCAATTGATCAAGGCACACTCTCTCTCAGTCCGTTGAAGAATCAACCAAAAGAAAATCCTAATCAGCCTGATTCAGAAAGTATAAACTCAACTCATGCTGCCTACGTACTCCTTGCTGAATTTGATATCGATACTGGAAGTGGATTAAAACATCAATTCCCTTCACCCACTGGCACGGCAGAACAGTGTGTCTTGAATTTCTTTCATTAGAATCACATAGACATGTTGACATTTTTTGAATATAAATCTGACGTGATTGATAATCCTTTTAGTGTTTTGGCAGATCTCATGCTTCCTGATGGTGCACATGATAGAAACGAAGATTGGACCGTTTTCTTCCTCAATCAAACTCCTAGACTGTCTATCTCTAGTCACCCTAATTTCATTAATCAGCCCAAATCTACCCCTGCTCCAACTCATCCTCCATCGTCAGATTCTCAATCAAATAAATCCCCTCAATCTTCTAGTAAATCATTACTTTATGTCATCAGTCTAGTAAGAACTAAAAAGGATAATTCTGTTAGAAGGTTAGTAATCACTTAATTGGACTTTATTTCATGACAAATCAATAGAGAATCATTCAAAAAAGTCCATGGATTGAAATCTCGGGGGTGGTTTCTTTTCTCCTTGTTTCTTTCTTTCTTTCTTTCTATTTTTTTTTTTTTCTGTATTACTGATTTAAGAACTCTTCCTTGTACAAAATAAATTGGTGTTTTGCTTTAGAGGGGCGATTTGTAAGGCAATGGCTGTTTGCTCCTACCATCCCTACATTCAAATCTTCAAGGTCAACTATCTGATCCATTTTAACTATCTCTCTCTCCTATCATTCCAATTCCTTATCTCCAAGCTTGAGTGATTTTTCAATTTCTTTTTTTGATCGGTTGAATTGGCTGTCTTCAACGGTACTATGCTTCTTTAAAACTATTATACTGATTGGAACCTCAGTTTTTTCTTCTTAATGATAGCCAATTCTATTACTGGCACTGGAAGATTATTTTGTCAATCCATCAATAGATTGTCTTGCTCGATTATTTCACGCGATCAATATGATGGATACTAGTGGACTACCAACATTATCTTACCATGAAAAATTAATTTTAAGGTGTTCAGAAAGACAAGATATGTTTGAGGATAAATTTTTAGGACCATCATCATCATCGGGAGAGAATCGTGAATTAATTGAAGGATTAATTGAAGGATCGAATTCAACGTTGACTTCAAGTCACAGTCTTAATAACCTAAACTCAAATCTACCCGTTTTTTATAATCTTCCTTCCAATCATTCCAAAGTTTCGAATACTGAATCAAGTCCAGAGACTCCAATTTTAACCTCTTCTTCATCATTCATTTCATTTGATAATAGATCAGTTTACTCAAATCATCCTCATCAACGTACTTCTTCTGGTTCATATTCCAACTGTAGTTCAAACGAATCACCAATTCACCATGCTCATTCAGCTACTTTTAAATCATCTCATCATCGTACAGCTAGTAATCTTGGTTCTCATCTTCGCTCTCAATCTTCCAATCCAAACCTTTCTACTCCCTCTGTTCTTAGCTTTAATCTTAGTACCTCCCATTCTCTTCAAAGTATCCCCTCCCTTAAACGTCCTCGCGATACTCATTTCTTTGATACTAAAATCGATTATGCTGGTAAAGCTATTCCAGTTAGGATACCCTTACAAACGTTTCCTGAAGAAGTTGGAGATGTGCGTTTTTTTATCTTAATTCTTCCCCTCTCCAAAAGTTTTTAATCCTTTTTTTGAGCCAATTTATTTATGTCTTTTGTTCCGATCACTTGTTGATTTTTTTTTGTTCAGTATTCATTAATCAAACTAATTCAGACCTTTTCATCAAACAATGCATTAAATTCAAATGGACCAATGCATCCACATCTACACTCATCTGGAATATTCACTCACCCTATAATCCTATTGTTCAATGCATTGGTAACTCAAAAGAGGATAGTTTTTTTAGGTCATGGTTTACCTGCTAGGCATGTTTCAGAAATGGTATTAGCTGCTTGTGCTCTCGGTAGTGGCTGTGGCGGTGTACTCGAAGGATTTATCGCTAGAGCTTTCCCATATTGTAATCTTACAATCTACGAAGATTTCAAAGCAATGTGAGTCACTTTTTCCTATAAATGAATGTGATGAATAAAGGAAAGTTTTCTAATTGAGTTATGAGAATTTATGTTTAATAAAATCATAGACCAGGATATATAGCTGGAGTAACTAATCCGATTTTTGAACTACATACAGATGCATGGGACGTTTTTTGTAATATTGAAACTGGTAAAATTACCGTTTCTAAAGACATTTCTATGCCTCTACAATCTGTTAGACCTTTGTCACCCGCTCTACCCGAACGATCTGCTACCGAATTGAGTACCGCTAGTGGTCTTGCTTTAGGTTCAACTTCTAATAATAATAAAGATGAAAATATTAAAAGTTCTAATTCTCTAGGTTCTACTAACTCAAAGCCTGAAACTGCTAAAGATTCTTTGGATAATTTATTAATGGATGATGTAAGATTTAATTTTTTGAATCTGAAATTGATTACAAAAAAAAAAAAGGAAAATTTTAATGATGATTTATTGATAATGGTTTTTTTTTTTTTAGATTTTACAAGCGATTCAAGCGCATTTTGGAGAGCCTATAATTCGAGCTAGATTAATGGATTACGTTAGAAGATTTATAAGAATTTCATCTAGATGGGAGGAAGATCAATATGGAACTAGTAACATTGGAATTAAAACTTCTACATTTAAAACTTTATCCGCTATTAAATCTAAAAGTCATAATTCAATTGATAATTCAAATTTATCTGAAAAAATTAATTTTTTGGGTTCTGGTGCTGTTTTTATTGATGAAGAACTTGCTGTTAAAAAAGAAATCTCTCTTTATTCTGCTAGGATTGAAGGTTGGAGAGATTCAGATTCTTATCATTTTTTAAAAAAAGTTGAGCTTTTTCTTTTTTCTTTTTCTGTGTGTCTTTGTTTGGGCGGTTTTGTTATTAATTGGCAGCTTCTTTATTGAAAAAATTAAAAAATTAAGAAATTTGAAATGGGCGGTGAATCTCATTTTAATTATGATATCGGTCATCAAATTAGTCGGTTAAGAATGTCAAGAAAAATGAGTGAAATTGAAGTTGAAACGATTTATGAAGTATTAGTTCATACAATAGAATCTGATGAACAAATTATTGAGGTAAAATTACACCTTTTTTTTTTTTCTTCCTCCTTCACTCACCTGCAAAATTGATTTAATTAATAAATGTTTTTTTTTTTTATATATACAGGTTTTATCAGGATTACCATCATATTTAGGAGGATTATTACCATTAAGTTTTGGGTTATTTCATACATCAAAAAAAGTTAAAAATTTAGCAGTAGAATTAATTAGAAAATTTGAATCACATTCAATTGGACAAAAATTTTTTCAATCATTAAATCATTTTAATAAATTAGGTTATCAAAGATTAGCACATTATCAACTCATTTCTTCTTCTTCTTCTAATAATAATCTTAATCATCTTTTCTCATCTCACAATTCTAATGGTAATGGTAATGATCAAAATAATAAATTAGTTGTTAATAATAATAATCAATTTAATCAATTTTCTTTTCTTCCTACTCATTCTTCTATCTCTACTTCTTCTCTTCTCAATCATGAAAGACATCATTCTGTTATTAGTGAACATGATTCTTTCTTAGAATTTTGATTTTTTTTTTTTTTTCTTTCCTTTTTAGTGCTTGTTTGTATCTTTTTTAATGTTCATCTTTTTTTTTTTTTTTTGAAACATTTTTTTTCTTTAATCATTCATATATATATATGTGTGTATATTATATATCAATTATAATTTTTTTTTTTTTTGAATTTAAATAAAAAAGTAATAATATAATTATCAAGTTTTTTTTTTTTGTATTTTTTTTTTTTTTTTTTGAATCTGAATTATTTAGATTATGTTCATCAGGAGCAGCAGTAGCAGTAGCATCTGTTTTGTAACTTGTGATAACTTGTGATGAGGGAAGGGTAATTCAAATAACCAGCAAAAAAGGACAAAAAATGAAAAGGGAAATAAATCAACAGAGAAAAATAAAGGAAAAATAAAGAAGTAGAAAGGGAAAAACAAATAAAGAATAAAAAAAAAAGCAAAAAGCAACAAGAAAGAAAAAAAGATGGAGCAGATGAGAGAAACAAATCATTTTTTTAGTTTTCTTTGCTCTGTCACCTCTTTTTCTTTCTTTTTTTTTCTTTCATTTTTTGGTTTTTTTCTCTTTTTCTTTCTTTCTTTCTTTCTTTCTTTCTTTCTTTCTTTCTTTCTTTCTTTCTTTCTTTTTTTGTTTCTCTTTTCTTTATTTCTTCATTTATTTATTTCTTTTTTCTTTACATTTTTTTTTCCTTTTTCTTCTATGTGCTTTCCTTCCCTTTTCCTTTTCATTTTCCTTCCTTCATTTTGTTTTTCTTCTTGTTTTTTTGTTTTTGTTTTTGTTTTTCTTTATTTTATTTTATTTTTATTTAATTATTTGTTTCTTATCCTTTTTCTATTCCTTCTCTCTTAATGATTTGTTTTTAAAATTAAAGCAGAAACTAATCATTTACTGCTCTGTTATTTTTAGGTAAACGATCAAAAGAATGATCAATCATTATTAAACATTTAGAAAGAAATGAAACATTAAAAATATTAAAAAATAAAAACATACAAAATGATTCACATAAAAATATAAAACATAAAAAATGAATTAGAATTTTTGTTTTATATTATTAAATATAAGTATTAAAATTTTGTTTATAATTAGAAATTGTTAATAAAATATTACTTTCAATTATGATTCATTGAATTAAATTTTACTATTATTATTAAAATCATTATCAAAGTATTATCAATTATTATTAAAAAATTATAGAATAACTTTTTCATAAATTATACTAATTACTTATATTTATAAAATATACTTTTATTATTTATTTTTATTATCAATATAATTATTAGGGGGTATCAAAGTTAGTTTGAAATCCGCAAAATTAATGGTGGATTTCAACCAAATTCGCCATTTCAAA
>KN361836.1:0-15689 GCA_000785685.1 Uromyces viciae-fabae
AAAATATGGAATGGGGGATTAAAAAAAACACTTGCCGGCACCACATTTGGAGAAGTGGCTCCAGATGTTGCTGGTGGTTCTTTGCTTTCTAGTGGCAGTTCCAGAACTGGTGGAAGGAGTACGGGAAGTAGGGGCAGGAGTAGGGGTCGGCTGAGGTGGTGGTGGGCATGAGTCCAGAGTCTGACTCTCAGGCTCTGGCAGTTGCGGAACATCCATCTTGCCGTTGTGGTCAGCCTCATGATTGTTGGGTTGGCAGGTTATTACCATCATGGAATCACTTTCAGCTGCGGTGACGGCATTGTCGGTATTGGTGATCCTGGGGAAAGCTGAACGCTGATCGGCAACCTTGCGTTTCTTTTTGGATTTTTTGGGTGGGGCGGGCCATGTTTGTATAGTTTTGAAGTTTAGAATGGGAAGCCGAGTGAGGAGTCGAGGAGGAGCATCCATCTTGCCATCCTGGTCAGCCTCATGATTGTTGAGTTGGCAGGTTATTACCATCATGGCATCACTTTCAGCTGCGGTGACGGCATTGTCGGTATTGGTGATCCTGGGGAAAGCTGAACGCTGATCGGCAACCTTGCGTTTCTTTTTGGATTTTTGGGTGGGGCGGGCCATGTTTGTATAGTTTTGAAGTTTAGAATGGGAAGCCGAGTGAGGAGTCGAGGAGGAGGGATCTGGGATACTGATGAGTCAAGAATAAGATATATTTTGGGAGATAAAAATTTACGGAGCCCGCTGCCAGAGATTGAGGTAGACATTGAGCTCTAAATACATGTATATGTGATTATATGACATATATATGTATTTAGATGGCATATCTGTCCGCCTACAGAGTCTATTTATTATGAATTAGACTCGCAGTATACTCAAACAAATTTAAATCCAATTTAAGTACAAAGTTAATCGGGTATTTGGGTCAACCCGATTAACCAGAGTATTGGCGGGACCCGACCCAAAAATAATTGGGGCTTTACCGGGTCGGGTCAAACAATTGCTTTTTTTTTTGCACAAGCCGCCCAAACCCGGCCAAAAATGTGTTGGGTCAAGGTCATTCACGGGCCAACTTTCATACTGATATTTTACCAAAAAAAACTATGAAATAAAATTTTGGAAAAGTATGTAAGGCAGAAATGAGTGCACTAAATAAAAAAATACATCCTCATGAGAAAGTTTGTCTATAACTTTGTCTTTTAAGATTTCTCAAAAAAGCCACAAAAGAAAACCTGCCATTGGGGTATCAATATACATCTTATGGTTCAACAAATGTTGTTGCCCTAAAATGGCTCCGCTGCAAACCTGTATGGTAGTTTTTTTTTGAGTGGTTTTTATTATTATTGCAAATTCAGAGAAAACTTGTATTAGACATTATGATGATGATGATAAGCTTTATTGGATTGGTTGTAATTTCTGGAATAATTACCCAAATTTTAAATATTAATTAAGGTTTAATAATTGAAAAATTTTCAAATAATTGTGAATGATTATTATTATTATTATTTATTTATTAATTTATTTATTTTACATTAAAGAAAAAATGCTTAAATTCAACTGAAACTGTGAAACTTCGAGTAAAGTTTCACTTTCAAAATGAAAAAAAAAAAAAAAATCAAGACTTCCATTCAATCTTGATCCTCCATTTATTTTTATTTATTAATTTATTTATATTTTTTATATTTTTTATTCATTTTTATTTTTTATTTTTACGTATTTAATAATTTGAGAGAAAGATGAAATAAAATCAAGAAGAGAAAAAATTAAAAAATTTATTAAAAAATTCTTCAGCTTGCCAACCAAGAAGAATAGGTAAGACGTCTAGCAGACCGAAATCAGGCCAAAATTTAGGTACAAAATGTATAGAAGGACCTTTAAGTGAATTTCTAATTAAAATATTTTTATTTTTCCTTTTTTCATTTTTAAAAATTAATTCATCATGAACATTATTATCATTATTATTATAAATTTTTGAATTTAATAAATTTAAATATTTTGGATTAGTTTTTTGAATTGATTGATATTTAGTTGAATTTAAAGTAGATTGCCAAAGTAAAAAATCTGATAATCTAGATACTCCTGATGTTCTAACTAAAATATCTAAAGGTGGACTATGTGATGTATAAAGATTTTTATCAATTGTATCAATTGTAATTGAACTTTTTTTATTTGTTTATTTATGACGTTTTGATTTAAAACAAATTTTTTTAAAAAAAAAAAAAAAAAAATTATAGACTCATCATTAGTTAAGTATCTTATGAAAATTTGAAATTAAAAAATGAAATATAAAAAGTTTTACTATGTACTCACGAAGTTGATTGATGATTAGTGATTGAATTTTGAACAGTTTTAAAAATAGCCGTAGCCATTTCTTCCTGAGAAGAATAAGGAAAAGCGACATTCAAACAACCTCTGACAAAAATTCGAAAAAAAAAAAAAAAAAAGCCCCAAACAAAACAAATAAAAACAAGAAAACAATCAGTATTTTAATAATGTCAAGAATCAGAATTATTTGAGTTGATACTATAAATGAATGTTCGTATTGGATATAAAAAAAAAAATTAAAGAATTTACCGATTATTATTGGCTGTCATTTCTTCAATTTTTGAAACTGATTCTTGTATATCAATTGGTAAAAGATCTTTTCTTCCTATTACTACCACTCGAATTCCATATCGATCTAATAATTGTCTATAAAAAAAACCATAACATGATCAATGAACTTTAGCTTTTTGATTCATCATCCATTTTATTTTTTCTAATTTTGGTCTCAAATCAAAAAAAAAAAAAAAAAAAACAGTATAAAAAAAGAGATGAGGTAATTTTTTATTTTTTTATTTTTTTGAAAATAAAAGAATACATATTTACATACCCTTTTTCACAAATTTGTACTAATTTATCTCTAGCTAAATTCATTAACTTATTAACTTCTTCAGGAGATCTATTAAAATTTCCAATAGCGAAAGCATAAACAGTAACATAAGGAACTTGAAGTCTCAATAACAATTCTAAAATCTATTATTATCAATCATTATCATCATTATTTTAAAAGAAACAAATTGATAATGTTAATCAATATAATGAAAAAAAAAAAAAAAAAAGTAAGAAAAAAAGAAAGAGAAAAAACTCAAACTCTTTTTAAAGCTTCAAAACCAGCCAAATGACCATCTTCTATAGGTAAACCAACTTTTCGACTAAATCTTCTATTACCATCCATTATAAACCCAACGTGATTTGGAAGAACTCCAATTCTTAACGTTTTAATTAAAATTGTACGTAAATATGGATATAATATTGGTGGAATTGATTTTGAAATTATAGTTAAAATTGAATTTATCGTAGGTAATTCAAATTTCATCCTCTTTTTCTTTTTTTTCTTCTTCTTCTTCTTTATATGATTCGTTCTTGTTGATCTAAATTATTTTTTTTTTGTTAGTTTTTAGTTTTTTAAAAAATAAAAATAAAAATAAATTAAAAATTTAAGTTTTTTTTATTATTTTGATCAGGAATTCTTACTTTTAATAAATCTGCATTTCTTTTTAGATCTTCACTTTAACTATTCCAAATTTAGTTTAGTTCAGGTACGAATCAGAGTACATAAAATATATATATAATAAATTAAACTGAAAAAAACACGACTGCATTGAATTTAAAAGAGAAGAAGAAGAAGAAGAAGAAAAGGGCTGCAGATGTCACAGTAAGAGGATTCAGGTTTCTCTTTACTACATACTAAACTACAAACCGTCTCTCCTCTTTAGGTTGTTCCTTTGTACAACCGTTTCAAGATGTTGCTTTTTTTTTTTTTTTTGATGTATATATAGATAGGTATAATATTGCAGTACGTAGCTTCCAGCTTAAAATAAATACATGCAGGAGTCTTTTGAAATTTTAAGAGGAAATAATTCAAGTAAATGATTTATACATATACATTAACGAATCCGAAATAAAGGAGCTCAAATGATCTAATATATATAATAAAAAAAAAAAAGAGAATATTTACAAAAAAAAAAAAATAAGAAAAAAGATGAAATATTTTATGTCAACATTTTTTTCATAATAAAAGATAAATGAAATTCTATTTTTTTTTTTTTTTTTTTTTTTTTTTTTTTTTTTTTATGTTTATATGAAACAAAATGTACAATAAAAATAAAAAAATAAAAAAAGTTGAAATAAAAATTGAAATTAAATTAATTGTTTCCTTTGCGATATATTGAAGAACAAGAAAGTGATTTTTTTTATTTTAACATTCCAACTAATCTTATTAAAAGTCAAGTATCAAATAAGTTTACCATAAATAGTCAAAGGTGAAATTCAAGGTAACATAAATATATAATCTTGCAAAAATGAATATTAACAATTTCGACCAACTTTAGTGACTTGAAGCCATCCAGAAATTAACACAACAGTGCATAAGATCAAAATGATACCAAGTACAATAAAGAAAGCAAAATCATTTTCTTCAGCGCCTGTTTTAAGATTCATACCAAAAGCACCTATAAAAACCAAAAATTCAATAACCTTGAATCAACTACCATTCACTTGAAAATTGTATCTTTTCTTTGCAAAAAATAAAAATTGTATATGTATACATATATTGTAATGTAAAGTTGAAGTATTTACCGGTTAATAAGGCTCCAAATGTAACTGCAATAGTTATGGCTTCTAATTTTAATCCAATATAAACAAGGTCAACTTGATTTGAATTGATAATTAGATTCGCCGTTTCTTCCCTCAAACGTATTTGTTTCTATATATAAATATATTAATAATTTAAAAAAATTAACCCCGCCAATTTTTTTTTTTTTTTTTTTTTTTTTTAAAGAATGTTATTTTTTTTTAAAAAAACAATTTGATAAAGAAATCTTGAAAAAAAAAAAAAAAAAAAAAAAAAAATAAAATCTATCAGTTAATTGTTTTCAATGTGTTTATTATAAAAAATAATTTCATATGAAAGTAGAGCAGAGAATTAATTGACTTCTTCCATCATTTCATGTGCCGAGTATTCTCCCAAAAGCATAAGTAAATCTGTATGATAAATAACAATTGAAGCCTGATCATCCTCATTTTCCTTTAAAAAAGGATTTGGTGAATCTTGAAATTTAAAAATCTTTTGTGCTAATATAAAAAAAAGAAAAAAAAAAAAATAAGTTTTAGAGTAAAAGAATGATTAAGATATGTTGATTTGATTATTACCATTTTCAGAAACTACATGAATACATTCTTGTAATTTTGAACATCTTTCTACGAAATTTTGTAATTGATGATTAGATTTAATTAGTTCTTCCATTGTTTTAGATCCTGAAAATTTTCAAAAATCAATAATTAGAATATGTATGTAGTAAAACAATTAGAAATATGATTTTCGATTTTTTTTTTTAAAAAAAAAATCATAATTAATTTATTGAAAAGAAGTAACTCAACGAATTTCTTTCTGCAATGAGCACAAGAGTGAATCTACTGAAAATTTAAGTCGATTTAACTCCCTTTCTAGAGATACAAAGATAACATCCAAAATACTTGCAAGGGCACTAAAAAAGTAAATTTAATAAATATTAATATTTCTTAAAAATTATTGTTTTTTTCAAATTATAAAATTAAATGATTTATAAGAAGAAAAAAAACTACTACTTACATTAATTCAAATGAAACTCCGCCGTAATTACTACTTGTTTCATCTTGTTTAAAATTTAATCCAGATCCACGTTCAAAATTTGAAAGTTCTTTAAGTAGATTAATCATACATTCTGTTTTATGTGAAAATATAAACACCTCATCATGTTGATCATCTGTAATATTTAATGGACGATGATTATCTTGGTATAATTTTGGTGGGTCATCTAGAATAACTACAGATTGACTGGTTATAAGAGCTCTAAATCCATCAGTTGTTATCTATATGTATTTTAAAATTAAAAAAATTTGTCAATTATTTATTCTTTTTTATTTTAATTATATATTTATAATTAATTTTTAACTTACTATTATGAGTTCACCTCGAACAGAAAGCGTCGGACCACGTGACTTTGAATCAAGTAATCTTAAATCTCTCGGCTACAAAAAACAATTTTTTAATCAGATAAAAACATTCAATTCTTGTTGCAATAAGTAACTAGCGGGGAACTTTCATCCCATTTTTTCCAAAAAAAAAAAAAGAAAAGAAAAGAAGAAAAAGCCTAGCATACCTGTATTCTCTTATCCGCACAAAATTGAGCGCGCGTAGCAACTTGACCGGTACTTGTAGTTCCTAGGAATAAAAAAAAAAAAAAAAAACCATGATTAATAGTTGAATCATCCAATAAAAAAAAAAATATGGAATAATTTTATTTCGAATATATATATATATATAGATAGATAGATAATCTGACTAACCTTGCCAACTTATTTCAGTAAAATAAACATCCATTTGAGGTCTTTTTATACTTTGACTTTGAAATGTATCAAGTCTTGCAATATTACCTTTCCCTAAGAAACGCATAGGTAATCTACTTGGCCATTCTTCTTTTGATTCCATCTTGGTATTTTTATTAATAATAGGTGGTATTCCTTTTTTTTTTTTTTTTTTTTTTTGAAATTTAATAATATTTTTAAAAAAAAATTAAAGAAGGGGAAATAAGAAACAAAAAAAAATTGCGGAATGACTAACTCGGATTAAGGTGGGAACTGGGCCAGGTTGGAGAAACTTTATCATCATTAATTTGCGTCCTTCTGGAATAACGTTTTGGTAGTGGCAAAGAAAACATTTAAGTAAAGAAACTAAGAGAAATTAATAAAGTTTCAAGAAAGATTCAATTAAATTCAAGTTAAAACTTAGAAATAGACTATGGATAATTTTTTTTCTTTTTTTTCGCACACAAAAAAAAAAAAAAAAACCAATATGTGAGTACTACTTCACTAATGAATGGCTTATAAGAAGAAGAAAAGAAAGAAAAAAAGAGAAATTTTTAAATATTCGAGTTATACTATTGGAGAAAGCAAATAAATTTGAAGAAAGAACTATATAAAAAAAAAAGAAGAAAGATTTCGAAAGAAATATATTTTTTTCTTTTTTCTTTCCTTTCAATACCCAGAAGCGAGTAAAGATGTCTGAGCTATAGAATCATGATAAAAAAAAATTTAGACCAGAAGTGGCTCAAGCTTTAAATCGGGAGTCTGGAGATTGACTAGCCTGCCGCGGTATAAAAGATAAAGTAGGCCCTGATCAATAGCGCCAAGGCATAAAATTATCTACTAGGCAAAAAAACAAAGCAATTTTAGCTCATATTTTTAGTAACTGTTATACGACCGGAAGTAAGATGTGTTGCGATGTATATGACTTCACAGTTGATCTCCTTGAGTTATCTATCGCTGCTGATAAGTCAGATGCTTACCACCTCCCCGACTTCTAACTATACTCCAAATCAAAATCCCAATATCGCGTCTTTTTATTACAATCATATATATCTCTTCAGGCTCAGGTGATGGCCGACTCTTTTTTTTTTTTTTTTTTTTTTTTTTTTTTTTAGCAGTCATGTTGTTTGACCTTTGAGTTGGCTATCGGGACTTGTCAGCTAAAGTCTTCCTGTTGTTCTTAGATTCAGAAGGTGAGAAATGAAGAAAAATCAGGGGGGTTTTTTTTGGGCCGAGCTCGATGATGAAGCTTCGAAACATCGACACAGTATTTTATGACTTGTAGTATTCTGCTTGATGATCTACAATTATTTTGCGTAAAAGTGAAAACAAACACAAAAAAATGGAATTATGGTTCTTTTGCACCACCACTTTTCTTTTTTTTTTCTCACTTTATGTACCACTTGTACAATCTTATTGTTCTTGTAGCTTGCTATGTCGCACACCAAAATTTTGTTGTTAAAAAAAAAAAATCAAACAAACAAACAAACAAACAAAAATTTAAACATTTTAGAAAGAATTGAAGTTTGAAAAGGATCGCATAAGAATTTATTTTAACCAGAAAAAAATTGTGAAAAATTCCCCCTCCCAAAAAAAAAAAACAAGATAAAAATATTGAAAAGATACTTTATGTGATTAACAGGTTTGTGAAAGATATATTAATAGATGGTAGACCCATATGGTTAGGAATTTAACCATATTAATAGGATATTGCTAAAACATCAACCCCTACTTTCTAAAACAACACCCAGGGGTGTGTTAAAAACATGCAAGAATCCTTTCATTCATGAATGAAAAGAAAGTGTAATTTGAGTAAAAATGACACTGCATCCAGGTGTTGTTTTTAGAGACCTGGATTTCACATTGTGGTTTTTTGAGACTTCTGAGATATTGTTTAGTTTTGTTAATTTTGTTTTTGGGAAGGTTTTTTTTTTTTTTTTTTTTTTTTTTTTTATAAACTCTTCCATATCCCCTCAAATCATCTTGGCTTGAGGAAGGTTATCTTTAATGTAGAAACACTCATCCAGAGATGCCGTTAGTGCGAAGCGTGAACAAAAAAAAATATTCAGGGCGCCGAAGGGAGCATATAAAAAAGAACCACTCAGATTTCTAAAAAAAAAAAAAAGCAGGAAGGGAGAAATGTGTACTAAAAGAACACCCAGTAACAATATTAATATTTGGAAGAATATTTTGCGTGAAACTTGGTTATTAAAGAAAACAGAAAATAGTTACTTTTAGTGCTTCCAAATGGATAAATCTTTATCTAGATGATCTGATAGGTCAAAATTCCTTTGCTCAAAGTTCATCTGTATGTTTTTTTGGGTAATTTGTCTTGGAGTTGTTTTTCCTCATGTACTTTCTTCCTTCCTCCAGATTTTCTTTATACCTCTTCTAGATTTCATTTATAAATTTTATGTATCTTTGTAAAACAAGTAGATTTCAAGAATTTAGAATTATTTGTTAAAATTCAACAAAATAAATGTTATAATTAATATTGGCCTTCTCTGAGATGATTTTGTTATAAAGTTTTTTTTTTTTTTGAGTAACTTGTAGAAATTCAGTATAGGTTATTTTAGCCCTGTCTCTCTTTAAGTGTCCCAGAAGACTTAATATTAATGTCCTCTTTTCCCATTTTAGTTTTACAGTTTACATTCATTTTTATTAGTACTAGTAGTTGTTGTTTAAATTTAATCATGTCAAAATCTTTGTGACATATAAGGTTTATCTATATTCAGTGTCTCCTTGTTCAAAATCAATTAACGAATTTCAGCCAATTTTTCTCAGAGATGCAATTGTCTTTTCCCAATGAAATATTTAAACATCAGCTCCTGGTTTGAAATTTCTAAAATTGGAAATATTCCTTTTTTTCTCGAGATTTAAAAACAACTCCCAGACTTGCCAAGTTAAGAGCCCTGGAGAAGTCATTTGTGTGGGTGAGCTTATGCAAAAAGAATTACTCATCAGACTGTGTCCAGTAATTTAGGCTTCCTGGACACTGAAATAGAAAGTAAATGCTCCACAGGGTGGGCTGGTAGTTTGGAAAATTTTGGTAACTTGTGAGGGGAGATAAGTATAGATAATAAGGGGAAAAACTAAGCTTAATGCAACAGAAATGAACACCTTTACTTATTTTATATTAGTGTATTGCACTCTGCATCTCTATGTTAAGTCCTATCACTTGAGCTTTTGGCTGGTACAGTCAAACTGCTGTGAGTGTCATGTTTATCTTCCCCTTAATTGTGCATTGCCAGCAGAAAATTGGGGACACCCGCTTGTATTTTTACTCCAATTTTACTTATTTAAATTAATACTCAAATTTAATTTCAGTGCACAGTCGATTTAATGCATAAGCACATTGGCTGCGCATTGAAGACAATTTTGCACAAATTTGAAGTGAAAACAAAATAAAACTAATGATAGCGCCAGGGATCTGGAGATCCGCATGTCAACTGGTGGCAGGTGTTCTCAAATTTAAAGACCATGTATGTTCTTTAGTCAGAATGAAAGTGGGCCTGGTCAGACCTCAAAAAAGATGTCCAGACCCAACTTGCTTTTGAAGCCAGGTTGCATTGGGTTCGGACAGCCTTCACAATTTGGTGTCTAAGCCCAGCCCAATCAATTCAAAACAGGGATCTGGTTGGGGTTGGGTCAGGCAGGCATGACTGGGTTTGATTTTGAGATCTCAAGCTATTTTTTGTCAGCCTGTAAGTAATTGCAACGATACTTTCTTATTGACGAAATTATTTCATTTACCGTACAGACTAAAATTAATTATTTCTAAATGAAATCATTTTTTTCATTCCTTATCTTCACGTTATTTATTTTCCACACCATAATCAGATTGTAC
Source organism: Uromyces viciae-fabae (assembly GCA_000785685.1). Taxonomy (NCBI): domain Eukaryota; kingdom Fungi; phylum Basidiomycota; class Pucciniomycetes; order Pucciniales; family Pucciniaceae; genus Uromyces; species Uromyces viciae-fabae. The sequence continues at coordinate 10,226 of KN361836.1, forward strand.
GCTTATGAAATATTTTTAAACATTTTTCTTGTATAAGCTGTACTTTTTTTTTTTGGTTTCTATCTTTTCTATCTTCCTCAGAAATCCAAGAATGTATATATGAATTTTATCCTTGAAAATATATTCCTGTTCACCCATTTTTTTTTATAAAAGATAAAAAGCCAGTGAATAAACAAATAATGATAATAAAGATCACATGGAATTATTATTGGATTCTAGCTCCACCATCTCTCCAACATTTGGGTGTAGGCTCTCCTCTGCGGAATCCAATCTTTCAAACATTTTTGAGTACATGTCTACTTCACTGATGGTTCATACTGAACCTCCATACCTCGCCATAATAGCTGCAGCTGGTGATCCTGGAACGATTCCGCCGGTTCCAAACCCTGCAGCTACTATAGCACCCGTTACAAGAGCTGGGGCAGCCAATGCTCCCGCTACCGCCCCTGATGCTCTGGCAAGTACGTCGCCTAAACGCAATAATAAATTGGATTTTTGTTTTTTGTATTATTAAGCTTTTTCTTGACCAAAACATCAATGTCTTTTTTAAGATTAATTGAGTAAAAAAAATACCTACCTCTAGGTGAGCGAAAATCACATTCTATTATAATATCATTTTCATCGGACACATCGTATCCAGCGGGCAAGAGTTCACTTAACAATGTTGTCGCTTCATTTACATTATTATCAATTTGTTTATCACCAACGGATAACTTGAAATCAGCTTCTCCAATTCCGAGTTGATCGCGCACAAGACGTCTGAGGCCAGCAATGTTTGTCGAGATCTACTATACTTGAAAAGCGATCGGTACCAGGTGTACCCTCGCGAGCTAATACATGAAATTGAAGTGTTTTCTTCATGGTTCTAAGGACATCAAAGGCAAAGAAGTTAGATTATAGTGGCATCAGTCTGTGAAGGTCAGATTATAGAAATCCAGGTTAAAAATTATTTAAAAAAAGGCAAATCTCGCCTTAATATCTTGGAGAAATTATGTGATGCCAACTGCGATTGAAACAGTTGAGAATTATCAGTAAGTATGGGTTAGACTAAGAAAATTTTGAGGGTAAAAGTTAGTCCGATGAAGCAGTTGTTACAAAATACGAATGCAGTTATTGAGGGATGAATATTTTAGTCATCAGGGATAAATAAAACTGATGATTATAGCGATTGTTGGAGCAAAAGGATATTAGATCAGACAACTAGTCAAGTATTTATCACAATCCATCTCAACTCTTATCCGATATGGCTAAATTATAAATCACTGCTATGTATGAAATGTATTTGTTTCTATTTGTTTTGATGACAGGTTACAAAGCGATTTATCTTTAAAAGGTGATTTGAGGTTAATCGGACCGTTGGATGTTATAACAGCTTACCTTTATACACGGCGGGTCAATTGAACCTTCCGATTGACTGATGGGTTGCTGGTCAATCAGACAGTTTTGCCCGGGTGGTGGTTGAAACTTGACGGTCAAGAAAGCGGCAGATAGCCATTGACCCTTTTTTGACCATCAACAACCGTTAATCTGGCGTTATAGTGTCCCCCCTGATCGTCCAGATCACCGGTATCTTGGCTGGCAGAACAACAATCGTTCCGTAAGAAAATGGAAAAACAAAGATTTATATTGCTCACTAGACTCAGGCAACATTTTATGGACACTATATACAATATTTGTTTGTTTTTTTCCTTTTTAAGTCTAATGAGAATTTTATGATGCAATTCATGTATGAACAACTGTTTAAACAGGTTTATTTACCTGAAGCAAGATCAAGCGCTTCAATGACCATCTCGCAGATTTGGAGAAATGATGAGTCTGATGAATAAGACAGATTGAAAATGATCGGCTTTCTGGTCAAGGTAGTTTAAACTTTGATGCGTCTATTTAATACAGGATCATGTTGCTGGCTATGGGATTGCCACGACCAACCTACTTTGGTCCTTTGACCGGGAACAATTGGTTAGACTGGAGAATCACGCCTTCTAACGAAGGATTTGCTTTTGTGGTTGCCTTCGGGAAATCGACTATGATCAGAGATAGAGCTGGTTGGCTCCTTTTTCTCTTTTGTGTTTTTGCTTGCTTTTTAGCGGCTTGTTACAAACCTGCTTGGGTGGTTCCATTGTGGGATGCCTTGGAAGCTACAGTTTTTTAGGCTCAATCACACCGTGATTGCCATCCCTGTTTGTGATTGGCATGCTGGGTTGCTCCATTGACGTTTATCCACTTGAAGGGTCTTTTGTCACGACCGCGGAGGGTTTATGGCGTGGCACAAGAATCGCCCACTCTTTGGTATAGAATTGCAAATAGATGAATGAGAGAAAATGCTAAAGATATAGCTAGCTTCAAGTCTGTTGGGACGGTAAGCTCACGACGCGACACGGGAATTTCCCAATCTTCTGTGAAGAAAAGGAAATCCCGTTGGTAAAACATTTCTGCCTCTTTTAAGATTTGGAAGATTTGGACCATTTTGCAAAAGAAAAAAAAAAAAACAGAATAAACTTTGTAAAAAAAACTAAGAAAACATGAAAAAAACAGGAAACAAGAAAACATATTGAAAGAAACAAAAAAAAAAAAAGAACATGAACATGAACAAAAAAAAATCCAAAAAAAAAAAAAAAAGCCAAAAGCAAAAACCAAAACCCAAAAACCCAAAAGTAAACCGACAACCATAAGCAAAAAGCCAGAAATCCAATAACAAAAACAAAACAAAAAAGTGAAGTTAAACAAAAGAACCAATGGAAAATAAAGATAAGCATGATAATAGATGGAGGTAACTAGTAAAGCAACTGAAAAAGGGGAGCCAAGAAAAAACAATACATATAAAGGAATTAAGAAAAATAGAAAAGGTACAAATGATAAGATAAGGGGGAGAAAAAATAAGAGAAAATGGGAAAATATCAAGACAAAAAGGCCAAAGCAAAAGATAAAAGGTAGAGTAGGAAGGAATACAATCCAAAAAAAGGGAAAAAGACATCCTTAACATTACAAAAAGAAAATTGAACTGGAAATAAAAAACCATCAGATAATCAATAGAAAAAAAGAAAGCCATAAGTAAAATGAATTGCAAAAAAGAAGTAAGATAAAGAGGATCAAAAATCTTAAAAAAAAAAAGGAAGTGATTTCCCCACACGGGCAATCCGCGTTTACACACGGTTTGGCTGGCGCAGCGACATCTGCGTGCTGCGCGCGGGCACACGGTTTTCCGCGCCCGCACACGGTTTTTTAAAAACCATTTTAAAAATAAATAAAAAAAGATTTTTGTATCTTCAAATATATTTTTGGGGGTTTGAAAAGCCCAAGAAATATAATATGAAGAAAAAAAATCCGAAATTCCGAGTTTTTTTTTTTTTTGGCCCACACACGGTTTTTTTAAAACCCTTTTAAAAATAGAAAAAAAATTAAATTATGAGTTTTGATTACATCATTGGGCCTTTGAAAGGCCCAAGAAATTGGGGGTTTTTTTTTTTTGGCCCACACACGGTTTTCCGCATTGACACACAGTTTTTTTTAAACCCATTTTAAAAATAGATAACAAATGTTTTTCCTGATTTAAAAATTAAAAAAGGGGCTCTTACAAGCCACTTGATTTTATGGTAAGGTCAAAATTTCAATAATGTCTTTTTTTTTTTTACCTTTTTTGGGGGGGCACATGGTTTTTTGAAATGCCCATTAACCCCTCAAAAAAACACATTTTAAAATATGTTTTGGGGGTTCCAAAAGCTCCTTAAAATGTGTATCATAAAAAATTGTACAAATTATTATTATTTTTTTTCCTTTTTTGCACACGGTTTTGGACATAATTGTTGAACCACTTTTTATACCACTTTTAGTAAGTCAAAAATCATGAAAAAATGTGTTTTAGATCCATAAGTAGGATCTCTTTCAATGGTTTTAATTTCCTACGGCAGGAAAAAATCATTGATTATCAAGAAAAAAAAATTGAATGCAACAGAAAAAAAAAAAAACACAAATAACAAAAAAGCTAATCAACATTGATAATTTTATTTATTCTTTCAGATTTTCTATGAGAGTGTAAATGTTTAAGACCCAAGATCAAATTAGAATCAATTAAATCCTTCAATGGCTTGGATTCTTTTGTGAAATGGCATTTCCACAAAGAATGCACCATGGGGGCAGGCCATCTATCTTTTTCTTTCATCTGAGGGAATGGGCGCTAGAGCCATTGAGGTGTTATTTTTGGGGGCAACAGGAACTAGTTCAGCGGAAGGGGAATTGATTTTGTTTTTCATTTTAATTTTTAATTAATAGAAAGTAGAGAAAACAAATTTTTTTTAAACTATATTCAAGATTTTAAATAAATCTAAATCAAAAAGAAAAATAAAAAAATTAAGTGTAAAATAATTGTCAGCCTATGTGATGCCTAGTGCCAAACTCTACTAGCTACACACGGTGCAAGAAGTGTAAGATAAGATTTTTTATGTGTATTAAAGTCTTTTTTAATGTTTTTATATATTTTTAATAATATTTTAAATATATATATATATATGTGTGTATATATTTTTTAAAAAGGGGCCAGCTGAGCTGGGGTTATTTAAAGCCCTTTTCTGGTAGAAGGGACCTATCTGTTCACAGATAGGGGTGGTTTTGAACAACCCTTCAAATCTAACAGGGGCCAGTTTAGAACTGGGGTTATTAAATGCCCTGAGCGTAGGGGCCTGCTATGCAGGGGTGATTTAATGCCCTATAATTAGTTAAGTGCAGAAAATATACTAGAAAAGTACTTGCTACTTTTATTATGATTAGTATACTTACCACTGACTGTATTTTGACGAAAGAATAGCTTAAGTTTAATCTGTTGAGCAGAAACAGAGTTCAGAAATTTAATTATCACTAGATTCACGGATTCCTGGGCGCAGTTGATGAGCTAAGAATATTATATGAATATGTAAGTGATGTGTAAAATTGAATGAGGAGGATCAGGACGAAGAGGGAGGTCCTTTTATATCTGTTCAGGTACTCTTGTGGCGCCCTGGTGGTACCATAAAGTTCTCATGACGTGTAAATGTCATTATTCAGTAAAATAGCGTAATCTTGTGGGCATTGAGTATTTCAAATGACTCAATTCTATTACCTGTCCAATTTATCCTTGGTAAAGCGTTAACCAAGGTTACTTTCTATAATTTTTATATATTTTTCACGAATGTTTTGACAGAGTTATGATTTTTTGAATCATAAATGTCACTTTTTTATTGAACATAATATTTGAAAATTATCATTTCAATTGAATTTTTATTTCCAATGGTTGTTTCGATTTTTCCTGGGTAGTTTAATGTGTTGAGTCCACGGGAAAAATAGATACTTCCACGGGGAGAAGTGTTTAGACACTATTCAGTATTTTTGAATGATGTGGGAATGGGTTTCTGCACTATTGCCCACGTCATTTGAACAAAGCAGTTTTGGCCCATTCAGGCCCGCGGGAATCTCTCAGCTGGATTATATAAGC
>JNCO01003658.1:0-16386 GCA_000785685.1 Uromyces viciae-fabae
GCCCAAAGTTGGTTGTGCACCTCCTTTTGACTGCCAGAGGATGTCCGGTTTTTTTTGTTTTTTCAAATATTTTTTAAAAAATACTTCTAAATGTCCTAAAATTACCAAACTTTTTTAGTAGCTCTCTGAGCACCCCAACTACATATTCTGAGCTTCTTAGCTTATGAATAGAATTTGAGGTACTCCATATATAGGGATTACACAAAATCACAAAAAAAATAAAACATTATGGTTAATGCGGGAAATATGGGCTAGAAAATTTATCACATGTATTTCAACCTTATTAAAATCTAGGATAAAAATTTTATCCACAGGGAACCAAAAAAAAGTTGCTTTTACGTTCAATTTTGCAAAAATTGATACCATACACCAAAATTTTGAAGAATTAACGTAAAAGCACCTTTTTTTTGGTTCCCCATGGATAAAATTTTTATGCTGAATTTCAATAAGGTTGGAATACATGTGATAAATTTTCTAGCCCATATTTCCCGCATTAACCATAATGTTTTATTTTTTTTGTGATTTTGTGTAATCCCTATATATGGAGTAACTCAAATTCTATTCATGAGCTAAGAAGCTCAGAATATGTAGTTGGGGTGCTCAGAGGGCTACCAAAAAAAGTTTGGTAATTTTAGGACATTTAGAAGTATTTTTTAAAAAATATTTGAAAAAACAAAAAAAAAAACCGGACGTCCTCTGGCAGTCAAAAGGAGGTGTATAACCAACTTTGGGCAGTGCCAAAACTAATGCCCTAAAATAAAACCATTCATCTTTCATTCATTCATCATACTTGAAGAAATCAGAATATCTTTATTCATGGTTTTAAATTGTATATGAGATCAATTTATTGATTATCTAAAATATAAATATAATATATTAAAATATATTACCTTTTTTTCTTTTGAAAAAAAAAAAAAAAAAAAAAAAAAATTGGTTTTATATTATGCACTCATGAATTACAACTAAGTTTAAAAAGTATTTAGACTGGTCTATGTATGTTACATACTGCTGTTTGAGTGAGTAATAGATAAAATGATTTTCAGTGAAAATATTGAAAAAAAAAAAACAAAAGAAAAAGAAAAAAGAAAGGAGAAGAATGAAAAAAGAAAAGAAAAAAAAAAAAAAAAAACTTTTTTAAGCTAAGTAAAGTTAGAGAAATGAATAAACTAACTCTATAAACTCTGACCTAAGCCTGAATATAAATAAACGTTTTATTCAACAGAGTGAAGGAAAAAAAAAAGGGGGGGGGTTGGAAATTGTAATTAAATCATAAGATAAAATTTCAGATTGATTAATTTAAGGTTGTGATACTTTATTAAAAATATCTTCCTTTAAGATTTTATTTTACTCAAAAAAAAAAAAAAACATTTCAATGAAAATAAAGTAACAAGTAAATAATAAAAATAATAATGATATGAAAGATAATGTGAAAGAAGAAGAATGATAATAATTCATGTGATAAAAAAAATAAAAATCAAAATGAAAAACCTAGTAAATAAATTAATATTTTTATTTATTTATTATTTTTACCTCCCAAGGGTAAATCTTTAAAAAAAAAAAAAAAAAATCAATCCAATTGATGAGATTATGTTGAATGTAATAAAATAAAAAATAAAAAAAATAAAAAGATATAAAGAAAATTCTATAAACACTAGTGTTGGTAGGAGTGATAATAAAATATATATATATATATATATATATTTGTGAAAAAAAAATCATGAATGAATATGATATACAAAAAACATTACTTTTTAAGACAAAAAAAAAACCTTAATTAAAAAAAAAAAAAAATATCTTGAACTAGTGAAAGATTTTCCAAATTGATTTAAATCCTGAACGTAACGATAACTTATTTGAAACATTTAAAGGTTGATAATGATCAATAGATGATGATTTATTAGAGCTTACATCAGCAGAAGAAGTACTACTAGATCTTGCAATAACTTTTGGATGTAAATTATATGATTTAATATCTTCAATTTCTTCTATTGGATTAGTAGATAAAAGAGCTAAAAGTGAACGATGTTTTCTTAATTTTTGATGATTATTATTAATATTATTAGAAAATGAATGATTATTACTACAACTACTAGTAGATCTTGAAGATGAATTTAAATTTTTATTTTCTTGAATTGATTTTGAAATTTTAAATAATTCCGATCCAGTCGAATTCAATTGTTCATTTTTATGATTATTAAATGATATGACTGAAGAGATACGTTTAATACCTAATGACTTTGAATTTAATCTTGGTTTAACGTTCTCGTTGATTTTATTATCTCCTTGTGATTTAGATAGTTGACTAGTGGTATATTGATGATCAAGGGATGAAGCTCTACTTATCACGCTGCTCGACATGTTTGACCAGGTGGTATTACTACAGTGTTGAGCCTGAGTTTTATGGGAAAAAAAAAAAATAAACAAGAATTGAGATAAGATTAGTCTTGAAATAAGAGTAAGATATATAATAAACGCTTCACAAGACCCACGAAAGGTGGCAAGCCATATTGGTTTTGAGCTGAATGAATGCTCGAACCATAAGATGCAGATGTTCCTGAAAATGATCGGACATGGTTCGTTATACCGGCACGAGGGTGATAACCGGTGTGGGCATAAGTAGCTAGACGAATTGAACTGGAAAGTGGATAGCTAGCAAAGGGATCATCATCCATGTCATCCAAGTCAATTATATCTTGAACAGAGACACTAGATGAAGAGGTCGTTGAGTAAGTGTGATGATTGCATGATTCTGGTATATGATACAAGTCACGTTGGAAATCATTCGTAAAGTCTTGATGATAATTTTTTAGCATGTTTTGTTTAAAGGGTGGGTAGACTTGGAGGTTTTGGGCTTCTAGCCTGTGTTCAAGCCTCAAGCTTGAATGTCGTCGATAACTTGAAATTCTCTTTAGATTCTCTCTCTCTCTCCCTGAAAAACTATGCGATGAAGAGACTTTTTATTTAAGAATAAAATTAAAACTGGCATCGAAGTTTAAGAGCTCCATAGATTTTCCCTTAACCTCATTCCCATTCGCACCATTTTTGATGTGCTGAGAACTTTTCCAAATTTATTCACATCAGCTGCGAAGTTTGTGGGTTCGGCAAGGCACCACCGTTGGTAACTGGAATTTATCACCATCGGAAACTATCTCACATAATTTTAAGCTTCCTTGGGCAAACAAACTTAGGTTGGTACCCTAACTCCACCAAATCCAATGGACCAATAGCAGGGTTCAAACTTCACAATTGAATTTTGCGGGGAATATTTTTACATAGCACAAGCGGGGAATCTTTTTTTATGGAGCTTTCAGCTTGGGTTGATCTTTGGAGGCAGCGAGATGGCATCTGAGATGACTCGCAGTAGCCTTCTCTCCCACTTTAAAAAATTTTAGTTTAAAATTTGATCAAGAGAGAACTGGTGAAAAATTGAAATTTTCCTCGCAAGAAGAAAAAATTGAATGGCCGCAAGAATCAAAAATCCCACATGTGTGTGAGAGTATGAATGCCAGAGCTCCATCGGTTCAAGATGGTGAGCCTGCCTGCCTGTCTTAATCCAAAAGCGTAATGAAACGCATACCCTCTCAAACAAGAGGAGATTAGTTGACTACCCTCTTTTCACCGGGGGCAAAACAAGGTCCCGATGGCATTACAGGTTGCAATATCCTGTGACATTCTCCGGACAGTCACATCCTGTCTATGTACAGGAGGTTTTATCTGGCAGCTGTCACTCATATGTATTTCCAGTGTTATGCAGCTTGTACAGCCACCCAACTACATACAGTACTACACCAGGGAACCACTCGTTGCCACTTTCTTCTTCGACAACAAGTCGTGCCTAGCGAACATTACAATCGCATTTCTACCAATTAATTCTATTTCTTTATCCTCACCTCGTACGCGAGCAGTCATTAAAAGACAAATTACAACTAAAATACCAAAACATAAAAAACGCTCAAAAGCTTCTTATTAATCCTCTAATAAACCCAAGGATAGCATACCGCTTTGCCTTAAGGTACGGCATGAATCTTCTTAATCAGACCATTTGTTTTTCTCATCAAAGTGATCACAATGAAAGCTTAATTAAGTTGTAAATAGTTGGCATGTTGTTTATCACACATACTGAAATAAATATTTGCCTTAAGCCCTTTGAAATCTTACAATGTGAACCGTCCGCAACATCTCAGCGACTTCTACCTCCAAATCATTATCCAACAGAAGAGTCTACCAATCCTCAAGTTGAGACCAAACCAAGCAAATTAAAATAAAGAAACAGAGTATGAAATTGTAATGAAAAAAAAAAAAAAAAACTTGTCCAAAATAGCCGCATGTTTAAAACAATGACAAAGCTTTTCTTTTTTAAATAAAAAGTTACGCAAAGAAAGAAAGAAAGAAAAAAAAAAAGTTGATCATTTGAAAATTTTTATTAAGTTGATTAAGAGCAAAAAAAAAAACTTTTTTTTTTTTTTTTTTTAAAAAAAAAAAAAAAAAAAATCTTTCTCATTTCTTTCTTTTTCTTTTTTCCTTTTTATTCTTTTTCTTTTATTTTTAAAAGTAAAAACATACACAATATATTAAAATATCATATAAAAACTAAGCACTTGATATAAACAATTAGTTTAAAATAAATTTAAAGTTATCCAGTTTTGGAATTTAAAATCATTCACTTGAAGTTGATCTGATGATGTAAAAAACCTACAATTTTTTCATAATCATTACTTGGTATACATATAATAATAAACCCTCAAAAAAATATGTAAATAAGAAATTAATATTTGTAATTTTTTTTCTATTTGAAACTGTTTTCCTCCATTCAACATTCCCAATCACTTATTTTTTTTTTACATTGATATTTATTTTTAGTATTATGTTCATATCATCATCAAATCAAGAAAATCAATCCATTTTTTTTTTTTCTGATCATAAAATTTCCAGTCTTGTCTTTTTTTCTGTTTTTGGTAGTAGTATTTATTGAGGTACTACTCCAAGTGATATTTTTTTTTTTGGATTGAGAAAGGATGAAGTTGGACTAGTATGAGCTTCATTACTTATTTCAATTAGAACCACCTTGACACTTTTTTTTGAAGAGCATCCAGGATAAATTTCAAACACACCTTCCAAGGCACTGTGTTAAACTAGACTCATATTCAATACTCTTTCTTGAGTCTGACTGCCTCTGGAGAAATCTTGACCCTCAAACCAAAGATTTTCAAAGCATTGGTGGAACCGAGATCTACGTACACTGATTCTTCTGAAGGCCCATTGACAGTATTTTGAACTGCCACACTGGTATGGCGCTGGAAATTGACTATCAAAAGGCCACGCTCATAACAAGGGGGTCAAATTGAAAAATATATTGTGTACATATTCAAATTGTATGATCAACTCATCAGGGGAAAATTCATAATCAAGATATATATGCGAAAGAAGAATCAATTTTGAAGTGGAATTCTCTTTTAATGATCCATCCAATTCAAAAAGGTGCAGATAAATATACACAGAGATATATTGTTTTCAAGAGTAATAAATTTATGTTTTTCACAGTTGAGGCTCAAAAGTAAAAATAATAAAGAGTTAGCCAAAAATTACAAAAAATAAAAATAAATATAAATATTTTAAAAAAAAAAAATTCAACCCAAAAATAATAATAATAATAATAATAATAAAATGTACATGTAGACAAAAAAAAAAAAAATGCAATAAATTGATATAAATTTTTATTTACCTGCCAAGGGTAAATCTATGAACGTAAAAATCACAAATGGTAATTTTTTTTTTTTTTTTTTTGGTTAAACGTGGTAAATTTAGCATGAAAGTAATAATAAATTCTATAAAGAGGGGTGATGATAAATTGATAGAATTATGAATGATAGTACAAGATGCTGCTGCTAGATGACAAGCTTACAATGTTCAACTAGTGAACGTTTTCCAAATTGATTTAGATTCTGAACGCGAGGAGAACTTGTTTGAAATATTCATTGGTTGGTATTGCTCAATAGACGAAGAGGTACTAGAGCGCCCAAGAGCAGAAGAGGTACTAGATCGTGCAAGTACCGTAGGAGGTATTTTAAATGAGGTAATGTCTTCAGATTCTTCCAGTGCTGGTGATAAACAACCTAAGAGTGAACGACGTGTTTTTGGGGTTTGATTCTGAGCAGAAAATGAACCCGATCTTGAAGATGAATTTGAACCTGTGGATGGAGTTGATCCTGAAATTCGTAACACTGCTGAACCTGCCGAAAGAACTTTGCGGTGTTTACCAAATGATACAACTGAAAAAGCGCGTTTGCGTCCTGCAGGCTTTGAATCTGATGTTGGCTGAACGTTCAGGTTAAACTGAGCTCCTTGTGAGGCAGATAATTGACTATTCATATATTGATGATCAAAGGATGCCGCTTTACTCATTACGCCACTCGAGACTTTTGATCGGGAGGCATTGACGTAGTGTTGAGCTGAAGGAGCTTGCGACTGAGTTGTGGGGAAAAATACAAGAATCGAGATAAGATTAGTTTTGATCAGAGTAAGACAATTGATAAGTGCTCAATAAGACCCACAAAAGGTGGCAATCCATGGTTTTGCGATGAGTGGGTGCTTGAGCCGTGGGATGTAGATGTGCCTGAAGGTGGGCGGTCATGGCGTGTAAGATCGGCACGAGATTGGTATCCGGTATGGGAATAGGCAGCCAGACGATTTGAACTGGACAGTGGATAGCTGGCAAAGGGATCATCATCCATGTCATCCGAATCACTTATATCTTGATCAGAGACAGAGGAGACTGATGAATAAGTGTAATCGTTGGATGATTGTGGTGCATGATAAAAGTCGCGTTGGGAATTATTTGTGAAAGGTTGATGATATTTTGTGGGCATGTCAAGGGTAGAGGTTGTGGACTCAAGCTTTAAAGCTGCCTTGGGTGCTTTAGGTTTTCTCTCGTCATGAAAATTGTGCGATGACGATACTGTTGTTGCAAGGATAAATCAGATCAATTGAAACGTGATTAAAGCCAAGAGCAAGAGAAAAAGCTCACCCAGATGATCTTCTCGCTGAGGTTGATAGCCTGGTGTGAGGCTGGACGTAGGTGAAGAGGGCGGGCTCATCAGACTACAGTAAAGCTCCAGAGCTTGGCGCATGACGATATCCTCGGGGCGGTCTCTTTTCAGGTCGTTCAGTTGCTGATAGCAAAGTGCCACATCAAGTTGAACAGCAGGCATGGAGGAAGGAGAGATTGAGGGAGAATTCATCCCCGCAGCTATGAGTAATTTTTCCATCTGATCTAGATGGGTGGAGAATTCCATTGTCTAAAGAGGAATATCACTGCCCAGCCAGATGGGAATCCCTTCGAAAAAAAAAGAAAGAAAGTGAAATGCCGGATCAATGACACACGAAATTAGCAATAAATGCAGAATGATGTCCCGGTGTCGCGCGTTCTTTGACTTCGGAAAAAGTGATTAAGAAGAATTATGGTGTGAAGCGTGCCAAAAGCTGGACATGAATATATAAAATTTGGCAGGCGGTGCCAAGTGTTGCTTGAAGATGCTATGTGATGTGAAAGATTGACAGATGTCAAAGACAAGTGGGCTCCCTATCAGGGAAAGTTGGGAATGATGCAATGCATTCAGACTCGGAGAGGGAATATTTTGTTGAAAGGGTTTATAGCTTTATAACGCTGGGCCTCTCGAGCTAAATTGATAACTACTTGAGCTGATGAGTTGTCTAAACATGTCAATAGGCATCAAGTCTGACTCTGGACTTGACTGATGCCGGGGTCTGGCATCTGGCAACAACGCACCAGCAGTTGTATCAGAGCTTTCCTCTGGGTTGATTTAATTGGGATTGAACCAAGTAACGATGGTATCTTGAGCTGGACCAGTGGATTGGACTTGTGTTTCCCATGTATCTGATTCCTCACATGCTATAATAATTTGTGATATTTTCTGGTTTGAAGTTTCCGTACCAATTTTCAGCAGCGCCAACAGCGAAAACCAGCCGTATTTAGTCTCGGCCAACACTCAGGTCAATTGATTTTGGTGACACGATAGAGGAAATCTTGCAATTTTCATCAAAAATTTAAAATGTTTTCCCATGCTTTAAGAGCTTCAATCCGTGGGATATGGAAATAATTGTTAAAAAACTAATCCCTCTCTCGATAATCATCTACTTGGTGTTTTTCCCTATCTTGTAATTACTAATCTCTTCTTATCCTGACACATTCACAATTAAATTCATCTGCATATAGCATAGACTGACAAACGAGAATGAAAGAGAAAAAATACAGCAAGGTGGTAAAATTCTAAAAGCTTTACAAGAAATAATTTTGCTACTCATTTATTTTGCCAAGTTGCAAGATTAAATTACTCCCCTCATGTTTAATATACTTGGAGGCTGGTAACGATACCAAACGATACCACTTGGTTGACCGACACCATCTTTATCGTTCTACCAAGCTCACATTCGTGCAACCCACCGCAGAAGCATTTCCCTCAGGCATACGACGAAACAGCCAAAAAAAGTGTCGCTCGTTTTAAAAAAAGAAAACTCGGCGGTCTAAACACAACCAACAAGAGATGTCGAACCCAGGCCAATTTGCCCCAAGAAGAGCCGACACCTGAAAAAATACATATATGATGTCTTGTTTAGAAAACTATGAGGAGCAGAGGGGTAGTGAGATTCCTTTGTAGATAAGGAGGAACTGATTGGACTATTTCTATCAGAAGGGACTATGAAATTTAATATATGGAACAATAATGAGTTTAATTACTTGCCTTTGATCACAACTGCGATTGAAAGAAAGATCACCACACTGGTGGTTTATAAAATAACTATTCAGACATAAATGTTAACACCATATTCCATACTTTTGCCTCATCTTCATCATCAGAATCACGTGGATTTGCATTTGTCGTTTTGAACGAATGACCATTAGGATTGGCTTGAACGATATGTTTGAAAAAAGAAGCAGTGGAGCTATCTTCCTTGGGAATCGACGAAGAGCGAGTGGGCTCGAATTCAGAATAGCGAGTTGAACTTTGAAGCTGCTGTACCATCACCATGAGTTCATTTTGAGTACTATTCCTATCTCGCGGTAGGATGTTACTTGTGGTAAGGTGAGGGTCATTTGTGGATAGATTGTTTCCCTCGTTCCCGTCAACATGAAATCCATTGGAACGTCTTTGAGGATTTTGAATGCGGTTCAAAGGGAACAATCCCGAAATCGGCCTAGATAGATCATAAGGGTTGCTGTAGCAGCTCGCACTGCTGGATCGCTTGTGGCTACTGGCAGTGGTTGACTGAGAATCACACCCGTACAAATCAAGTATTGATGATGCACAATCGCTGTGCGAATTTCGCTCAGATCCTTGTGACTCACCCCAGGGTGATGGAACCGGGAGGGCATGGGGAGAAGGATTCGTTTGGGATTTTGACCGATCAGTGTTGGTTATCAATCGTTCAACACCAAGAGAGTTTCCTTTCTGAAGTACAGTTTTCGACTTGACTTCTGCAAATGAACGGCGGGGCAAAATTTGGTTCGGGTCCGGATACAACGGTTCAGGAGAGATGACCGAAACAAGCAGCGAGTTGCGACCGGGGTGATCATCCATGTCACTATCACGGGAAGGAGTATCGGATGAGGAAACACCCAGCTCATTGAAAGATTGTGAGAGACGTGGCAGAGATTTGATATCACTTTCCAGCTCAAACTCTTGGAAATCATCAGAAGTCTGAAGGTGAGTTACTTGACGAACTAGGGCTACTTCGCTAGAGGTGCCATGTGAATCTAGTGAGCTTGTTGGCTCAGGATTTCGCTTGATGACCGATAGTGGATTTGATGACAATTTCCTTTGACGCCCTATCAGTTTTCGGACTCGGCTTGTCAAGGTATGGGAATGCTTCCACGAGGGGTGAGATTCAGGTGGATCTTCTGAGCGATGTTTGTTGGTCTGGATTGGCGACGCAAGGATTGAGTCCCTTGCCCCAAAAAAGGCAATAGAGGAAGGAGCAGCAGGGTCGGTGCTTTCATCAACTTGAACAAGCTTGGTTGAATCGCGATGAGAGGGGTCGAGAATGATATCATTTTTCTCATGGCTTGACCTAGATTCCGATGGCCTCTTCTTCCTCAATCTTAGCTTGAAGCTACTTTTTTTTGACATCTCTTTATTTGCATCGTCGTGGCTCGTGGGACCAGCTTGCTCAAGCTCAAGTGGGCTCAATTTCGCTGACGCAGATAATAAGATTGGGGCACCTACTTGAGCTGTGGAAATTGATTTCTTTCTAGGTTGAGGCTTCTTGCCGTTTGTTGAGCGATCAGTTCGGACATTTGACGCTTTGTGCAAGGCAGCATTAGCAGCAACCACTTGTGCAGCAACATCTTGAAATAGGATAGTAGTAGGTATAGGCCGACCGGCCCTTGAGTTGAAGCCCCTGTGACGTGCTTCGTGGTTTTCAGTAGGAGATGAATCTGCAACAAAATAAAAAAGAGGTGAACGAAACCAAGAGGATGAGTTGAGCATCGATACCATCCAAATTATTGGACTTGTTTAAACTTGACGTACATGAATTGTCGGGAGAAGAAGGTATGTACGCCTGCCCCACCAGTGAGGAACGAGCGACGAGAGGTGGCGTCAGAGGGTATGATGAAACATCTGGGCTGTCTGCAGAAGAAGGAGAAAGAATGTGATGGAGGCTGGGATGTCCACTAGATGTAGTGTCTATAGGCGAGTGCAGGTTGCTAGAAGGTTGCTGAAGCCCTGTCCCTTTTCGACCAAAAGATACCGCAGAGTTCTTGGACAAATTCAACCGATGTTGCAATGAACTGGAGCGGGGTGATGTCAGATGCGATGTCGCATCTCGACTTCCAGCAGCGCTGCATGGAAAGGCCGAGACTGAAAAAGTGTCCTCAAGCTGGTCTTCGGTCTTCAGGTAAACAGGCTGTTGAGAGGGAGGCGAACAGAGTGCGCTCTGAATAAACAGGGCATCATCGTATGTCCATTCGACAGGTGCCGGAGGGGGCTGCGGGAACTGAGTGGATTGATTTGAACAAAGCGCACTTTGGATGAAAAGTGCATTGTTGTAGGTCAAATCAGCCGATGTAAACGGTTGATTTGGATCAAATGGTGGTGCTGGTTCGGGGAGATCGTCAAAGTCGAATTGCTCGAAGTCAAATACAGAAGATTCATTTTCAAAACTGTTTTGAGGTATAAGCTCGAGGTCATCGTCATTGAAGCCACTTGAGGATTCATCAAGCGAGGCGGATACAGGGGTTGAGTGGTCTCTTTGATTTTTCTCCTGCAAAAAATGATAATCCAGTTGAGGAGATTGGTCTACGGTGGAAGGATTACCATGCCTTGGTCCAGTGTTTGCTTGATGGTCGATCAACCAAGGTGAGGCTGCGGAAAAGATCGCCGGAGAAAATTCATCGGGTAAAGCCTTTGAGAGTTCTTCTTGCACTCGAGATTCTGCACTAAAGGGGGTTGAGATAGAGCAAGGGCGAGTGAGTTGATTAGGATCCTCTTGCTGGCCGCCCGACCCACTCTTCAAGTTTGAGGTGGTTGAGTTGACCGGTTGATGGGTCCCTAGAATTCGATCTACTGCTAGAGAAAGTCTTTGTACCTGACCTGATGTAAGTTCTATCGAAGCAGTGTCTTCCCAATCCCCCGTGGTGGATCCCACCTGATTGTGTTGAATGACTTGGGCATCAAGTGGTCTGGAGATTCTTGAGCTCGGTGACAGGGCATCTGGTGTCACTGGATTCAACTGTTCAGTGGATACGAGTTCCGCTTGCGCATTGGTGGGAGATGCATCTGCTTTATTGAGATTGTCAGACATTCCGGTGGTTTTGTGATTGTATGCGACTTGATGCCCGGAGGGGCTTCGAGAAAAAAAGTGGTTGATTGTAGAGGGAGGTATAGGAGCTGTATTGGTATTAGTGGGAGAAGTTGCGGTGGGGAGGCAGGAGGGGGTTTCGCCTAGATACTGCTGGTGATACTGATGAATCAGAATGTTTTCGTCTTCTTCCGTAATGTGACCGGTTTCCAGTTCGCGTCTAGAGATGATCTTCGTTAGTGAGTGCTAGTCAAAGAGACCTAGGGTCCTTAAGCAGGAGATCACAGGACGCATGACCTACCTCACACGTTCACAAAAGTTGTCGAGGGGCAGAAGGTCACCATTTCTTCTTAACAAAGTAAACCGACGGGAAAGATCGGGCTGTATGGGTTTGAGGCAATATGGAGAAGTAGGAGTCAGTTATAGAACGGAAGGCCATTAATCTTGCTGATGAATCAAAGGGGCAATCTGTCTAGTTTTCCAAGCGTCAAGCACGGGTTGGCAGATGTAATACTATTACGAGTGGAATGTCAAAGCTTGACAGTCAAATTTGAAAACATGTGGACTATGTATGTAGAAGGCAATAGTATCAAATCTTGATCACATTAGGTGTCAAGGAGCCCTAGACAGGCACGTCTGCGTGGACATTTCTTTTTTGGGGTGAACAATTGATTGTTAGTGTCAAGGTTTCAGCGGTAAGCTGATGTGTCAGAAAAGCAATTTGATAGATGCCTTAATATTTGAAATCGCTGGGAAGGAAAAAAGCGACTGTCAAAGATAGACTGAATTCACATTTCTTCTCCTGATGATCGAGAGTAAAAGCTGACGATGGCATGGTGATGTGGTAAATGAAAATGAAAATGAAGCGTGTCGATGATAGTCAAGATTCAGGATGCTTTGGAAATTGGGGCAGTGATTCGACAAGTTTGTGTCAAAAATTGGGAAAACGCTTGACTAGATAGATCTTCTGACGGCCCTCCCATCCAAGGGTGAGTTTAACTGGTGGTTTGACGGGTTAAATATAGACGTGAAACGAAATATAATCTACAATGGACCTCAGATAGACGGTACGAAAAAGTAGACATATTGCAATATGTACAACAAGCTAGACGAGTCGCATGCCTAGCTTAACTATGAGGGTGTGAAGGATAGTGAAGTACGGCGGGAGGAGATTGGTAGAACGAAGGGACTCACCAGGATTACTGAAGCTCTGAAACTTTTGGATTCGGAAAGAGATAATTCCAGAGCGGGGAGACTAAACTGATTGGCACTCGATTCGTTGTCCACAGTGCGATTGGATTCACGCAGCGGCTTCTTCTTGAGCTTGAAGTGAGCTAGTCGATGCATGTTTTGTGGGATGTGCCAAGAGATTAAATTCAGATGAAAAGATGTAGGATTATATGTGAGTGCAAAATGCAATGGGTGGAATGAAAATAGTAACGATGTCGCATATAAAGAGTGGAGTAGAAAGTCTTTTTATCAATTACAAGCAACACGGATGATGGCATGCAAGAGACAGTTTGAACAAGCGTGGAAATTCATTGAATGTTTCATTAAGCTTTCAAAGCACTGGAGAGTTTTTGACAATAATCAGTTAACTGAGCAGAAGCAGAGAGAGCCCATAAATTTGAGCGGGGTATTCCTTTCCGACCGGATTTGCCGAGTTCTTTGGCGAAGAATAAGAGGTAAGAACAAGTGATTCGATAGAGACTAATGTTGTGCTTGGGATTCTTCCTAAACGTTTAGAAAGTGATCAGCCTGAGTCTTGCGTCGGCATTCATAATAAGCATGGCGCTAAGGATTAACCTATGTAGTGGAGTAAGATGAAGAGAAGCCTTGGACACTGATAATCAAACGGAAAAAAAATCAAATGTTCAAATGGATGCATATGTATCAAAAGGAAAATGGTATCCAAATGCTTGTGTATTTATGTGATAGTGTAAATAGCAAATCTCGATGATAACAACAAATCTCGACAAAACGAAAAAAAATGAGTGGATAGAGGGGTCAAGCGTCTGGATGTGCCATTTGTCAGGTGTTGTGACAAGATGACGGGAACCCGCAATAACAAAGGTTTAAGGTTGCAGGTAAGCAGCGTGCACTGTGAGGGGTATGTATTTATTTATGTGTGTGGTACGATGGGTTCAATGAGATTGGATAGGTAGGGATAGGTTTCATAACTATTGACTCCGTGACTTGCAGTCTGACTGCAAGTTGTAACTTGAGGGTTATGACTTTTGATATCGAATGGTTATTAAATTAAGGATAAACATTTTTGAAGCGTGGCATGAGGAAAACCTACCTGGGTCCTGAGGCCTGCGGAAATGGACAGGTTGCAGTAGTAGGACGAATCGTAGGTTTAGGAAGTATAGACAATCGACTAGATCGGCTGAGACGATGAGGGATGCTTTACTTTAAAAAGAGCAGGGACAAAC
Source organism: Uromyces viciae-fabae (assembly GCA_000785685.1). Taxonomy (NCBI): domain Eukaryota; kingdom Fungi; phylum Basidiomycota; class Pucciniomycetes; order Pucciniales; family Pucciniaceae; genus Uromyces; species Uromyces viciae-fabae. The sequence continues at coordinate 14,253 of JNCO01003658.1, forward strand.
GTTTGAGCAGTTGAAGAACTTCTCTTTGTGCTCGCTCTGATCACTGTGAATTGTATTCTGATCGAAACATGAGTCAGACCAGAAGATAAATTAGAACGCGGTAACTGATTATATTTATATTGCCATGGGTTAAGAATAAGATGATCGTCAACCTATGGCTTCGCCTTGAGTTTCCAGATAATTTCAAAATTGAAGAGCTCTCCGTTTACCTGGAAAGCTAGCTATGAAGCACAAGAGTTTATAAAAAGATACAGCGTTGTTTGCAAAGAAATTAAGTGGAATCTTTATTTGATCGCGTAGATATCAGTGGATAACTGAACTGCCGTATTGATTCTTGAGTTATGCATAAAACTTGGTTGAAAGCAGTTTCTTCTCCAAGTAAAAGCCAGAGATCAACGACCCAGGCCAATAACCGAATGATTCAAAAATTGTTGACAATTTCTGCCGCGCACGCGACTCCCCCAAATATATCACTCCCCATGTGGGCTGCATTTGTTTACGACTGTATTGACTGACTCTGCAATTCGCATATGTACCCGATGCGAGTACCGGCAGCAAGCCAGGGATGTACAAGCATCCACATGGCCCAGTACACTTCAATTGTTAACAAGTCTGTCGGGTCTGTCGGTCACCGAGAGACTCGAAGGAAATGGATGCCATACATATTTCTTTTGTATTTCGTAAACGTTGGTGGCTCAGAACGCCAGCGGAGATAGCGGTTTGACGAATAGCCAAGCAAAATAACAAAAACGAGCGAATTCGACTGCAAGCGCTACTGTTAGAAGAGATTGAGGAGGATCACTGTATCTCAAGCTAGCTTAATGAAATCCCTCTTGGTCGGCGGCCAAGGGGTGAAGGCAGGCCCTCCGAAGGAGCCCTCCGAAGGAGGAACTTACAGCTTAAGTCCAAATATTGGCTCTACTCTTTTTTGAGTTGAACTTGTGGAGACAAAAGCTGAAGAAAAAGGATCACTTAAAACTCTGAGGAAGCCATTTGTGTTGCTATTTGTTTCTCCTTCTTTCCATCCCATCAGTTCCTTGTTCCCCCTGAAACTTCTCCTTCAACAAATTAATTAAGTCTCCAATTCCGCGCTATTGTCCTCAGCTGTATCATCTCCTTCACATAGTAGTTTCACGCTGGGTTAGAGCATCTCTAGTGGAGCCGCTACCCGCGACTTGTATGTCAAATGTAGCGGGTCGCGGCAGATTTGAGGGTCCAGCGGACCCGCCACACGACCCGCTATCCTTGTCAAAGGTCTACCCAACCCTCGAAAGGCCTTGGGCTATAGCGGCTTTTCATCCAGGCCGCTATACTCAATTTTGGTCCCCACTGGGTCAGCAGATCGTCCTGCTGACCAAAAAAATTTTCCGTTTTCGGATTTATTTTTATATTTGATTTTCATTTTTCATTTTTTTTTTTTTTTTTATTCTTCAATTTTTTTATTCCTCAACATTATTACATTTTCCCTTCTTCAACACCCAATCAACACATTCAAACCACAAATCTCAACAAAAAAAAGGTATGAAAACAAAAAAACATATTTTAAAATAATATTCGCTGACTTTTTTTTTTTTTTTCCAATCATTTTCTATGTTTTCTATGTCAGTTTTATGTTTTTTGAACAATTGCAAGCGGCAATTTGTTTTCGTGATCAAAAAAGGACTAACTCAAAAAAAAGGTAAGAAATACCAATCATATTTTTTTTAAATCATATATTTTCAAAAAAACAATTCCAATGAAATAAAAAAAAATTATCTAATCAAATAAACCGATAGCTGATTATTAATTTTTTTTTCTGTGGATAATGAAATAATGCAAAAAAAAAATAAAAAAAATTATCTACAAAAAATTATCAAAAAAAAAATCAACATTTTTCAGCAGAAAGTCAAGAAAAAAAAAAAATAAGCAAGATTTCCCAGAAGAAAGTCAAAAAAAAAAACATACATGTCAATTAATATAAATTTCTTGTTGTGGTGTGGTATAGTTGCTCCAGACACCAGAGATGCTAGGTGTGCGGAGGTAGCGGAATGTGTCGGAGGTGCTATCGGGGTCGCGGAATCGCCCGGATAGCTATCGACCCTGCTATCTTTAGACAGTCCGCTGCAGGGCTCCTGGTGACAGAGGGGTGACAGGC
>JNCO01003659.1:0-16382 GCA_000785685.1 Uromyces viciae-fabae
TGGAGAAGTATATGGTATGCACACAAGGGAAAGAAGCAATTTCAAGGTTTGGAGAAAAGGTGTAGCCCTGTTTCTGAAAAAACTATCTCTCATGGGAAAATTTAGTCACAAAATTCTTCAGAAATTGTGTGCCATGGTATGCTATTCTGGCACAAAATTGATTTTGGGGAAAAAACTCTGAAACCCGTTTGAGAAACTGTTTCTCAAGAGGTATGCACCCTAAATTTACTTCACAATTTCAACAGTCAGGTTTGGGAATGGTGGACCAGCTACACTACTTTTAGCGTGTAGCATGGCTTAGTGTAGCTTATTAAGCTACACTAAAAAATACTCCTGTTAGCAGTTTTTTTTTTTGCAACTAACACTACTTTTTTCTTCTGAAAAAAAAACAAATCAGTGTTGTGTAGCGTAGCGTAGTTGAGATTCCCCAAAATAAATTTAATGCTAACAAGATCTCCTGTAATATGTAGTGTAGCAGCGTTAGTTTTTGAAAGCGCTACACTACAAAAGTGTAGCATAAGCAACCGCTATGCTACATGTGAGGATAGCCCTGTTAGTTTTTTGAAAGCGCTTCACTACAATTTAGTAGTGCAAGCAACCAATTTAGTTTAGCGTGTGATTATTACAGCTTTAGGATTCTTCATTGAACTTGTTTCTTTTCAAAAAACAGAAAAAAAAAACTTTTGACGAATGATAAAACTTGATGAAAAAAAAAACAAGACCCAGCAAAACAAAAAAAAAGTGTTAAAATTAACTAATTTTTCTGGAAAGAAAGAATTGAAGCTTTGAAGCTTTTTTTGGAAAGAACAAGTTTAAACTTTTTCAAAACAGAAAAAAAAATAAAACTTCATGAAAAAAGCTTATCAGAATAAAAATAAAACTTAATTTCAAATAATCACCCTGATAGCCTGTGGAGGTGATAAAAGTAATGGGGCCATTTTATTTTGTCCTAATAAGGGAATTCTTGAGAGTTGATATTAAATAAAATGAAGTTAGATCGATTTGATAGATTTAGTGCATTAAATTTTGAACTATTTGACCAATTTTGTTGAACCTTAGTGAAAATGAAAGCTGAGATTGTTATAGACAACTTTCTCTGCAATGGTATTGTCCAAAAGTGGCTTGTGTAGGAGATCTATCTGACTGAATTTGAGTGAGCCAGTATGTGCTGATTGGGATGGTCCTAAGGAAAATGCAATGAATTAAAAACAGCTGTTGAAGGCTTTTTGGTTCAATAGATAGAATTTGAAGAAACAATGGCACAATTCAAGTGAAATGGGTACAATATTGAACCTATATTCATCATTTTTTCAAAGGAATTCATAAGTTTAATGATTCAAAAAAAGCTATTGAAGGCTGTTGGTTCAAGAATAAGAGTTTGAAGAACCAATGACACAATTCAAGTGAAATGGGTCCAATATTGAACCTCTTTTCATCATTTTTTCAAATGAATCACTCATAGGAGTCATGAAAAAGGATAAAATAAATAAATATAAAAAAAAAGAACTTGTCAATGATGTTAATGGCCAACTTGAAAAAAAAAAAAAAGAAAAAAGGGAGATCTTACTTTGTGTACCATGTTTGTGGGTTAGTGTTCTTTTATTTTTGCGTGTCCAGTTTTTTTATTTTTCTTTCTGTTTTTTTTATTTTTCTTTCTTTCTTTTTTTTTCTTTCTCTTTTTTCTTTTTTTTTTTCTGGAGGAATTGTGGGTTAGGTGAATGAGCTTTTTTTTTTTTAGATGTTGGGTTAGGTGAACCTTTTTTTTTTTTTCTTTTTTTTTTTTCTTTTTTTTTTTTCGTGGGTTAGGTTAACCAGTGTTTTTTTTTATCTTTTTTTTGTTTATCTTTTTTTTCACTTTTTTTTGTGATGAAACGTGAGTGAGTTCTTTTCTTTTCTTTGTGGTTTAAACCCATAGCATAGCAAAACCTGTAGCATAGCTACACCTGTAGCGTAGCTACACCTATAGCGTAGTATAGGGTAGCTGAAGACCAACTACGCTACCAGGCAGGAACTTTTCTGTTAGTTGCCCCCAAGCTATGCTACAAGCTTTTGTAACTTTGAAAATTTGGCAACTAACGCTACAGGCACCCCCCCCCCCCCCCCCAGTGTAGTGCAAGTAAAAATTTAGCTAACACTACACACTGTTAACTAAGAAAATTGACTGCTATGCTACATGTTTTTGGTCAAAAAGTGTGTAGCATAGCAGCCCACTTGGGGGTTTAGCCTTGCTCCCTGTTACTCATAATCCTTTACTTTGTCATAGACTCTCTTGTCAACCCATGAAGGAAGAGTCTTTACTCCATCATCCCTTCCCACATTTGCCCACCTGGGTTGAAATCAATTTAGCTTCTTTTAGAGTCTCACAGCACTACAGACTCAATGTAGTGGGAATGAATATTGTGCTACACCACACTTTCAGTGCAAAATAAAAGCAATCAATCTTGCACTATGGTGCAAAAAAATTAAAAAAACATTGATAACAGTTGGTAAAGGAGGAGAACAGTATGTGAAATGAAGGTAAGAAAGCAATTGAAGAATTTATTTTTATAAAATGGGCTAATGAGATAAAGTGAAAAATAATCAGTAGAGTGGAAAGATGCTTAGGATTGATATATTATAATTTTAATCAACAGCAGGCTTATTTAATAAGCCTGCTTACATCATTGGACTATATGTAAAAAAAAATCAGAATGAGATCAATAGAGAAAGCAGTTCTTAAGACTAGTAAATCAAAGAGATAGATAATCTGGAAACTACTAGGTATGTAAACTACATAACTCAAACAGTCCAGATTTCATCTGATAGGTGCTAACAATCCAAGTGTATATTTTATGTTATTCATTTGATAATTTTACAATTAACCAATATTCGACTAAATTTCTATTTCATATTAATCAACTCAAAAAGTAGCATGTAATTGATTCTATTGCTAAGAATAAATTATCAATTCTAACTAGTAGATGATTTGAATAGATATGAAATTGTATTTTGATAATAACAATATATATATTAGAATAGGATAAGGAAACACTAGAATTCCAACAGGAATAACTGCATGGAGAAAATTCAAGTGATTTTCAGGAAGGATGCACTTTAGGTAACAACAAGATAGCTATACCCTCTTGTAGCTCAGCCCCCTTGCTAATTTAGAAATTGGGAAATTTAGCTGATAAAACTGAAGTTTAGAACCCTCCTTGAGAATTCCAAAGAAGGGAAGTGGGAATCGAGTGATTTCTCTGGAAAAAATTTGCACTGCATGTTTGATCTCAAAGTTCCATTGAGGTTTTGTATTTTTGGAAGATGTTGGAGACAGGTGAAAGCAAATATAGTCTGATAACTTTTTCAGAGGATACTGGACTTACTGGACTGTTGTAGCTTTCCCAAGATGGGAACACAAGGAAAGATTAGTGAGCCAATGATTTTAAATTGTTTTTGATCACTAAACTTATAGTGTAGCAAAGAACACCACACTTGAGGTTCAACAAATGACTATGTAAACATATGCAAAATGATAACACTAGACCAGAATTGAAATTTCATACCTTCAACTAAAAGACTGCTGATTTGAATAAGATCTTGAACATATAAGAGTGACTACTACTACTCTTGAACATACAATAGTGACTGACATTCCCCTCAACATATAGGTTTGATTAAACTACTTCTGTCTTAAAAGACTATACTTTTTGATGTTATTTTCATTCCGTTTTTTTTTTTACTCTGCTTCTATTTTCTTTTCTTTTGTATCATTTTTCTCTTTCATCTATTTTTCCCTGTGTTCTTTTGCTTTTCTCCTTGGAGATTTTTCCTTATCACTTTTTGGCACACGGTTGCTAAATTGGAATTTTCCTATTTACACATACATTTTCAAATACTACAAACTGACATTGACCAGTACATAAAAACACAGTTATTTCCCTTTAGCGGCTAGTTGATCCATCTTCTGCTATGAAATTTCTGAGCTTTTTACACGAAAAAAAAGTGACTTGGTTAGCACCGCAAACCAATTGCTCAAAGGCCTCGTTTCTTTTTCTTTTGATCTTGATCTTTTTCGCCACCTTTGCCGCCACCTTTTCCGTCATCGCCACTCTTGCCGCCACCGCCATTGTTTCCGCCACCGCCATTGTTTCCGCCACCGCCATTGTTTCCGCCACCGCCATTGTTTCCGCCACCTTGTTTCTGTTCTTTTTCTTTCTGTTCTTTTTCTTTCTCTTCCTTTGTTTTTTCCGTTCCAGTTGTCTCAACTGCTGTGAGGCCATCAACTTTTCCACCACCTCCTCCGGCACCTTTCTCGCCTCCTCCGGCACCTTTCTCGCCTCCTCCGGCACCTTTCTCGCCTCCTCCGCCGCCTTTTCCGACGTTTTTGCCGCCTTTTCCGCCGTTTTGACCTCCTGCAACATTTACGGCAAGACCTTCAGGTGTCGAGCAAACACTTAAGGTATCAACCCTTCCTGTCTGAAGTCGGTGGCAAGGCAAAGACAAGAAATTGTCAGCAAATAGAGTTACTTGAATCGAAAGGATATAAACTTCAACGAGCCTTGGAACAGCAGCCTTCTGTTCCTACAAGACACTTATTAACACCATTTTCCGTTATTGCATTATTGGCTAAAACATGACAAAAGACGTGAGATCTCGGTACAAAATTCGGGGGAAGCGCAGAAAAAAAATAGAAGGTTTACCTCTTTTGCCATTTTTGACACACGCCGAGAGCTTGAAATCAGTCGCAGTTTTCCCTTCTACGTTAGTCGGGGGGCACTTGAAATTAAGTACCAGGATCGGCTGAAAGATAGCCAACGTCAACACGGCTATTTGCAATTGAGTTAGAATATATGAAGGCATCTCCTGAATTTGATACAAACAAGGTAGTGAATAAGCTATGTAAGACACGGATAGTTAGTATTTTTCTTTGAAATTTTTGAGCTAAGTCTAGTGAATCAAGCAACAGATCAACTGTCTTTATTTCTTGTGTACTGGTGATGCAAAATAAAGGATTGGAGGGACTCTATTTATAATCTCCAGACTTTTTAGTCGCTTCAGTTGAAACTTGGGGCATCATCCGAGTTGCATCACCGTTGTCTTGATAGGCTAGGTGATAGAGAAACAAAGAAATGTCTGACTCAAGTCTTGCTCTCGACCTTGACTCGGTGACCCATGGCGACAGCTATGCAGCGAAGGATTTTCATTTTGGTGATCTCATAAAAATTGACTCGACGCCAAAACCTTGAGGGATTTATGGCCGACCAAGAATATGTTGCCGGGCTGTCAAGGTAGCGTTGAAGATGCGTTGTTATGCAGTGACATTAGTTCATCAGCAACCATTTAAAGGGCATAACTCATGAAGCACTACCGAGACAAGATAACACCAACCGACATGTAGAAATTATATGCCATTATGCCTCATTTCCTGCTAACAGAGCGGCGGGAGATCCAGAAGAAAAATGTGATGACGCTTTGTTTCACCATTGTTTTTCCGGTACCTTTGATACAACTTTATTCGTAGAAGATAATTTACGACAACTACACCACTGGGTCACCTTTTGTGATCGGTGAGTGTTGGGCTTCCCAAAACCCAATGTTCTTGCACCGAGCGAATGGTTTCCTTGGAGGGAGGTCGGAGCTCAACTTTACCTCTGTTCCATCGACTGCCCAGCCACATCGCAACGTTTCAATTTGACGATGTAGTTGGTCGTCGGTTTAGGAAACGGTGGTCCTTTGTGGGTTCACCACGGTTGAAGCATCGGATGAACAAAGCGACCACTGTTCGGTGTTGGCATGGTCAAACGTTTTTCCAACTGAGCTTCCTAAGAGTCAACCGGAGGAAGATGGGTCGGAAGAACGATGGGTCGTTCGGGTCTTCGGCTTTTCACAGAAGAAACCCTTCGTTCAGAAATAAAGAAACAAAACCTCACCTCAGATTTGACCCAAGGCCGGCACAATAAATTTCGAATCGGCTGATCGAACAACTGAGCTGCTTGATGTATCATCTGACACTCCACTTGTGATAAGAAAATTGGATCCAGAGGTGATTTTTTTTTTACTCGTTGTATAGCATAGTGAGCATTTGAAGCATCCAAGGATGAGTTTGATGTTATTTCATTTGTATGATTCATGAAATGCGGTGAAATTCAAACCCCCACGTGAGTCTTAATGTGCATTGTAGCGGATACATGGCTGCTTTTCTCATTCAATAAATTACAGTTTGCATGAAAGTAATGACAAACTTCAAAGGCACTTTATTGCTAAGTTAAAACAGAGATTGACTATGCTTCACTCAACATCATACATTTGGTTAAAAGAAGGTAGAAAGCTCCGCTAGTGTTTGCTATAAAAATCAATTTTTCCTTTTTCTCCAATGCTTCAAGCTTATTTAAATTTGAATACATTTCTAGGTTTAACTTATTATTTTCTTTGCTTTCTTTCAATAATAATTTAGGTAATAAAACTACATTATCATATTGATCAAAATCAACCTCATCACTTAATAAACATAACATTGAGGTTCCCTTGGCAGGGATTAGTACCTCAACAGACTCTAGGAAAATCATTCACTTCGTTAGGGAACATAGCCAATACAGCAGTAATTCAAGAGCTGTCCATCGTTTACCTTGCTCCCAAAGAGAAACTTCTTAATAAGCACCGCAAACTTTATCAAGAGAAACAAGACAAGATCATAGCGAAATTCTTGTGCAAAAATTTGATTCATGTGTCAGTTGGTCTTTTTTTTTTTTTTTGATTCTTTAACGATCTTTGACTGAGTTTGCAGTGGTTTTCTTGAAGTATAATTGCTCACATTAATAAGGGATATGTTATCACCCTAATGTTTTTTCTTGTTCTGCCACTTCAAGTCAGAATTATCTTTACACTCAGTGACAAAATGTAAAAGACAGGGCTATATATCTTGTTTCTTGAGCTTGCTTGATCAACATGAGATTTGAAGTCGATTGGAATTAGGCAACATAACATTTTGAAATTTTGTTTCATATTAATTTTTGATCTAATTATTTGATCAGATAAACAAGATGAATGAGAATAACACAAAACTACTAAGCAAGCTAGGAATGAGAAACAAAAACATGAAAATATTGAGGGCCATCACAAAAAAATAAATACACAACAAAGCAAATCCCAAAACAATATGTAGTACGAAAGTACTTAATGGACTCATTCAGCAGATTGATATATATATAACCATAATATGAAATTACTTGATGAATGAACTCATTTGGCAGATTGATATATATTATATATAACCATAATATGAAATTACTATATGAATGAACTCAGTTAGTAGATTGATTTAAGTATGTTGGAGTCAACAGCCTCATCATAAAAAAGTTGTATATAAGAGTCGAAGACTTGTATTTTTGATTATGGGAAATAATGAAGAAGGGACAAAACAAAAAATGAGATTTTAACAGAACATTGTGAGGCGTGATATTGCTTTTTTTCAATCCAGTTCTGCAGACGGCATTCATTGCACAAAACGAATATACTTCAAAAGGAGGGGGAGTCGGTTGAATTTCTAGGATTTGGCATGACGATGATTTCATCATCATTTGTTGGGTCCACAAGACAAACTTTTTTAGCGTTAGATTGGTGTAATCTTCCACGAGATTTATCTTTTCTCCTCTCCCTTTTATGTTGTGCAATAGCTGGGCTCGGATCATCAGGAATTTCAATTATTTTTATTGGTGTTTTGCCTTCATCTGATTCCTTTTTGTGATGAAAATTAAATTGAATTGGTTTGATTTCTACGATATCATCGCTTGCGATATTTATCGAATTGGATTTAAATTGAATCGGTTTGATTTCTACAATGTCGTCACTTCCGATATCTCGGTATTTGTCTTTAGCTGGCTTGATCTGGGCCAGATCATCACTATTAATATTTTGCGATTGGCATGTACCTTTATCTGGCGTGATTTCTATGATGTCAACACTTTCAAGATTTTTCAAGTTAGATTTACCTTTGGATGGTCCATCATTGACTCCCTTTTCCTGTTGAATTGCTGTGTCATGAGCTTGTGACAATGATTCGACTCTTAAACTAGTGCGCTGATTAATTTCGGCAGCCTTACCATGATTCTTCAATCGACTTTCATTCTTGTTTAGTGCGCTGTCCTCGTCCTTTGATTCATCTCCTCTGTTAACAATACAGTCATCGAGCATATTGGTGCCATTATCTAACATATCGATGCCATCATCTAATATGCCGACGCCATCAGTCAACATACCGACGCCATAAGCCAACGTATCGATGCCATAATCTAACACATCAATGTCATCGTCTAACATATCGATTTCATCATCTAACATATCCATACATACGTCTTCTTTTGATGCATTGTCCATAAGAACATCATCCTGATTATGGATAGCAAGATCATTGTGATTATTGAAAGGTCGATCTTTCCGATTATAGCCAGATGCAGTGGGACAATCTTCCCAATTATTGATAGAATCATCGTCTGTGTATTCCATAGAATCATTTTTTATTGTATGGATTGAATCATCTTCTTTGAAATCGGCATCGACTTGATTATTATTAAAACTATCTTTGCGATTATTATTAATAGAATCATCATCTTCTTTATCATCAATAGAATCAATTGCGATACTATTACTCGAATCAACTTGAGTAGAATTGATCGAAACTTGTCCTATGGTATTGACTAAATCATCTTCTCTCACCTCTACATCGCATTGAATGGCGATAGAAACATCATTGAGATTATTGACAGTGTCAGCTCCTTTGTTAGTAATGGAGCCATCTTCATTTTCATACATAGGGTTATTTTCTGCGGGAATGATCGAGACATCTTTTCCGAGATCAGAATTGACTAAGCACGCTGGAGCTTGAAGTTGATCAAGGTTAACTTTCTTCTTCTTCTTCTTCTTTTCTTTACCATTCAGAGAGCTGGAATTAACCTGTTTGATGGGATCTATCAAATCACCCAAAACGCCAGCGGGGGGTTGTGTATTGATTGTGATCGTCTGTAACTTGCATTGACATTTAGACCATAAGGAATCTGAGGTTTCGCTATCATCTGCCAGAATTTGCAGCGCTTCTAGTGCCCCCCTTTGCTCAGCCACGCTGACCGATTTGGGGTGGCGACCAACTGCCACTTCTTGTCCATGGAAAAATATTCGACAGACTCTCATTGAGGTTGGCGGTTCATTCTCATCATCAGGGTGGGGGATTTCAACTATGGCTCTTTGTTGATATATATATATCAAGAGAATTAAGTGCACAAGTCAGTAAAATAAAGTCTTGCGCCAAAGTTTTATAGTAAGATAAAAGATACGCTTACGATTTTCGCTCCAATTCTGAGCATTGGTACTTATCACGCAATCTCAATAACCTAGATAATGGATCACGAGCAACTAATTGAGAGAGTTCAGGAATGACTTGTTCAAAAATCGAATCCAAAGATCGATAAGCGATTTCAAGATTAAAGCCACTATCAACAAAGACAGAACCGATGATAGCTTCAAAGACATCATTTAAGATCTTAGGTGGTTCAAATACTACGAAAAGGTTATCGATATTTGAATAATAATGTCCAACTGTTTGAAATGGCTTGATGGCTTCAACGGCTTCCTTACAACACTCCACAAAAGTATCAGAATTGTGAATGATGGCATTTTGTAAACTTAATTTTTTAATGGATAAGAAACCTAAGCTACCGTTACAAACTACTTTAGCTCGTGCAAGAGTCAATTCTTCAGCTGTGGCATTAAGGAATTGATGATAGGCACGATCGACAATCCACATGTCAATCACTGCATCTCCCAACCATTCCTCTCTCTCGTAACAATTCGTAATAAATGAGTTGGCGCTACGGTGGGTTAAGGCTTGAACTAATAGCATCTTATTTTTAAAAACGTAATTAATTTCACGTTCAACTTGTTCATATTTTGATACCGTCGACGGTGGTAGGGTGCTTGGCGAAAGCTGCCCGAAACTATCTAACTCTCGTTGATTCCAGGGTGTCGCACCTCCAAAACAAAGATCTAGAGCCGTCCCGAATTTCAACCCAAGTTCTACACCTCCTGAAAGAAACCCGGCGCCTAGTAAAGCCTCAACGGTATCAGATAAAACCCTTTTAGGTATTTTTCTCAAAAAATTGCCGCAAGGTAAAGCCTTTCCATTTTCCGTTTGAGCGTCTTTAAATTTATCTACACGAAAGATTTGACTCAGTACATAGCTAGGAAGATTGGCTTGGATAGCTTTTCGACGCAAGTATGCGTTACCGACTGATCTAGATCTCAAAAGACTCATATCACCTTCACCTTTTCGAAGGTGTATAAGATAAATGTGAACTGATGTGGCCAATTTGAGAAAAGCATCCCCAATAGTCTCCAAAGTTTGATAATCCCAAGGTACACCAACGCCAGGTGGTGTTAGTGCTTTGAGGACAAGTGGAGCTTGAGTGCCCGTAATGTCTAATTTTTCGACTAAATTCATCACTTGACCTCCATCATATAAAAGGCGAGTAAGAGAAGGTATAAAGCTAAACATTTTCCAATCAGATCGTGGAATATGGGTGCCTCGACAAGCACTGAGTGGCAACAAGATCGTGGCAGGCTCCGCCGGTAAAGGTTCCGACTGGGATAAATTGTTGGTGGGTTCAAAAGTTGCCTCGAGATAAATTAACGGCTGACGTTCGTACTGGGCCTCATCTAAGCCATAAACTACCTTAAAGAAGTGACCGAGAGATTTAAACTTTTTAATTTTTTTTAGATAGTCATACATTTTCGGATAGGCGGGCAGCAAACTAGGTGAAGAATTTTCAGATAAATCTGTGCAAGGCTCGTACTTGTCAATTATACGACTGCGAAGTTGGCGAAGCGGGGCGATGATGCAAGCGTAGTTGGAGAAGTCTTCGATACTTGAGAGTGGGACCAGTGGGTTTTCCACTAGGCTCCAATCAATCTCGTTCGTGTCAATGAGGAGAGGGGCTACTAGGAAAAAAAGTTGTCCTTCATATGCTCTTCGATTGACTGCACCTTGGAGAGCCACACGAGTAAAAAGTTCTAATTTCTTCAAGTTTGTTGACAGATCGTCTTTTTCCCATTCGATTTTGTGAACATCATCGAATTTTACTTCTAAGGATTTACTTTTATCAAAATGATTGAAAAGACGCAAGCCATCTGGAACGCGTAAGTGATGTTCACATAGCAAGCCCATGGTGGAATATCCCGATGGAGAATCGTCTGCAAAAGAAAGTCTGTGGATCCAAATGTCTGATGAAGTCCAAAGATTACCAAAAATATTGGGGACGATGGCCTCCACTGCATCGGGCAATTCGTTTTCCTCAATAATTCTTCCGTTTGCATCTCGGGGTTGAGGTAACTTATCTTGTCGGTTAGGTAAAAAATGCTCGTTTAGAACACCTAATTCACGCAATAACTTACAAGCTGCAAATGCAGCCGCCCGTTTCGCGTCTTTCTTCGTTGGCATCGGTTCACCCACAAATGTACGTTGAGAAGGAGGCAAAGCGGCCATTGGTGGAAGGGTGAGTTTACATTCAAAATTTCCTCCTATGTCACGTAATTCATATTCGGGCATTGAGGTCGGGAGAAATTCATCTGAAGGCTCCAACTGACAAACGTCATTTAAAAGACCAGTGGCGGCATCGTAAGTTAGGAGTGAATGGTTTCCATTAGGAAGCTGACAAATCAACTGGGGCGTTGATTCTATTTCGCCATCTTCTATCATCTCATCCTTCGGACGATCGTAAACTAGAGTTCGGAGCTCTTCTCTACACAGGGGATCATTAAGCAGGGGAATATGGTGAGCTCATGCTACTCTAGATGCTGAATTTAAGAGCTAAACTAAACTCCTTTCCGATGAAATTTGAAAACTTTGGTTCACTGCCGGTGGGAAGCATCACAATGTAGTCTGAGTTACGTGCCCTAGCACGACCCCGAGACTGAATGTATCTATCATTTGGGTTATATACGGGCAAAACATCAGAGGTACACTATACACCTCGGAGTCAAATGGATATGGTGATTTTGGTCTTTACGTACCCTTTCCAACAAGTAATTTCATCCAATCGTATGACTAGTCTGCATGTCTGGAAGTCCAAGCCCTCCCTGAAAGAGTGAATGTTACAAAATTATGGGTGTGAGAAATGTGCGACTATAGGACCAAGGGAGTTGGCGGCCGATATTAACTTACTCGGCCACATTCGTTGCTACGACCAAATTAGATTCACCAGAATTTAACTTTTGAACCACGTTGTTTTGCTGTGGAAGTAAGTGAGCTATAAGATTTTTACCGAAACATTGCTTTCACAATCCAATGATAATATCAAACCTTACCGCTTGAGAATCCATGTTGAAGCTAATAGAATCGGTATGATTGCCCCCATGGCCAGCTAAGGCTAAGGGGCGAATGAAATGTTTCAAACGAGCGTTGCGCTGTAGTAAAATAGGTAATAACTGAGCGTGTAGCCTACGATTAGTAAATATGATGCATTGGAATTCGCGTTGATCATCATTCTCCATGTAATCTATTAAAATTTTGTTCAAAGTAATAATTTTAGATGTGAGTTGATTTTCAGGCACATCTTCAATCATTAAGTTTTGGTCGATTTCCTCAATGATTTGATTTATTTCTGTTTGATGTCGTGAATCTAATAAAAGGCTAGATGTCAGCTGCTTGGGGTTATCGAGCTTGACCAGAGACTTCAGCCAGGAGGTCACTATGAGCATGTAGGCATAGATTCCTAATTCCTAGATAAGTTCAAACATACGGATTAATGGATCAGTGGAGCCTGAAAAGTGATGGCATCTTGAAAACTAGATGGAAGGTGAAGGGTGAGATGAAAGCACCGAATAAACCGATTGGAAGTTAGATTCAAGTCTATCGTTGGCGTACATGCCAATTAGTTTATGAACTTGATTCCAAGGTGCATGCGTGGGTGGCTCAAAGGAAGGAGCAGCTTCGTAATGTATCATGCTTTCGTTGGGTTTGAAGTTGTAATTGTGAAGATCTTCCGCTTGCATTTTCACTTCATATAATTGCGCTGCAAGGGATAATTGGAGTGTTCTTTTACTCGCAGGATCAGCAACGTTCGGGAGTGTGGATTGATTAATTCATCAAGGTAAAGGGAAGAAACCAACAAACCTGATATCTTTTTCAGCTTGTTGGACATTTTTAAAGTCCCAGATAGGTGATGCTGTCATCCCTAGAATTTTCGGCAAGCGCTGTTGAGGATCTTGAGCCAGGCGATGATAGTGACTTCGCCTGATAGATTAAGAAAAAAAAAATTATTGAGGTTTTTTTCAAGCTGATGCTAGGTACTAATTAAACTCACATAATCTGATTGTATATGTGGTTCTTGCGACAATGGTGCGCTTCATCGAATATCAGGAGGGTAACCTATGAGGGAAGTTATTGGGTATCAATGGAATGCATCTTTATCGCCATAAGAAGATGGTAGTACGTCGGAGTTGGCTGTAGTTCCCATGATCTTGGTCCAGAAAGAAAAAAAAGAAATAATAAACACCTGACATTTTCATATTTCCAATAGCCTTTGGAAATTAAATCATAAAAGATCTAGGATGAAAAAAAAAAAAAGATAAATAAGTTTGTTAGTGACGTTAAGAAAGATTACCCCAAGGAATATTCAAGCATACTTGAGCAGTACAGACTAGGACGTCAATCTGGTTCAATTCTGAATGCCACTTGTCCACTCTCCATAGCTCAGGTTGAAGGTCACCAGCATAACCCTTGACGCGTAAACTGGAGTGTGATTCAATGAATTTGGCCTGCTGCTGCACAAGAGGACGAGTGGGGACGAGAAAAACTTGAATTTGATGATCATTAGATGGTTTTGGCTGCAGAGCAGTCCAGATAATGAGTTCGCAAGCAACCAATGTCTTCCCACTACCCGTGTCAGCTCGGATGATGATGTTGCGTTTCTTTGCTTCTTCTAGTAATTCTTTTTGATATAGTCTGGGTATCTTCAACGATTCAGCTGTGATTGGGTTTGCTTCATCGGGAGGGGTATTTGATTGATCAGCCATATTGTACAAAAATCAATATAATTTTGAAATGATAGTTCGATGTAGTCTGAAGTTGCAGCTGAAGTCAGATGTATTGGATGAGGCTTGGTGTGCTTCTTTATGTTCCATTAAGGATATTTCCGATAGTTGGAGTTGGTGCTGGTATTGAGGCTGAGTTGAGCTAGCCTGATGGCTGTGATGTTGTGATATTCTACCGTGATGCAAGTCAGATGATCATCCCCAATGTCATCATATAGCTTCTTTCGATGTGGGCCCTGTTTCTGAAAATACGACCAAACAGCAATCAAAAAGAGTCCGGGCCCGGACAATGGAAGTCTTCCCGTCGGGGTTTAGACCCCTTCCAGTTTGTCATAGCTCTATTTTTTTGTAAATCAAAACATGTCTAAGAGCATCTCCAACGGGGGCGCTAAACGCGGGTGCTATCGTAAATGTAGCACCCGCGCGCCCAAAATTAGGTACACCGCGGTTGCTATCCGGGGATGGGACCGACTCTGGGAGCTAAAAAATCCTAGAGAGTGTGTAGTTCTACACACTCTCTAGGACCGAGAATTTGTGACAGATTGGGGAAATTCACGTGCCATTCTGGTGAATAGAACCCCAACCTTTCTCCCCCGATGAATTTTTCCACATTTTTTATTTTTTTTATTCTTCTTTTTCAAAAACCACTATCCATACCTCAAATGGCTACCATTGACCCAGCTCTTTTCTCCATGGCTGTATCAAAAAAAAAAATTCAATGAAGAGGATGGTATGAATTTTTTTTTTTTGCTTTATTTTTTTTTATCCTTCCGAGTTTTTTTCTCAACTGACAACAAAAATTCCTTTTCTACTTCAATTTTTAACCCATCCATCCACAGATATAATACCGCCACTTCTTGATAATGATGATTGTAAAACAAAAACTCCTACAAAAACAACCAGCCACAAGATTGAGCCAAGTGAATCCCAGAAGCCTGAAGTCAAAACAAACCACGACCGAGCTCGGAATTACAGTGACGATGACGATGTCCAGCTGTGTGTCTCATGGCTGGAGGTATCTGAAGACCCTTTGAATGGAACCGATCAAACGGCATCAACATTCTGGTCCTGTGTGACCGAGCACTTTCTTGGTGCCATCTCGTCTCCCCTGCGAACGGCTAGTAGCTTGAAGTCACAATGGGGAACCGTACAACACGCGGTAAACCGGTCTAACGGGTATGTTTCTCAAGTAGAAATCAACAACCCAAGCGGACGATCCACCAAAGATCGGTTGGCAATGGCCCTCAAGTTGTACTACGAGTTGTATCGCAAATCCTTCACTCACATCCGACCCTATAACATCCTAGTGAACGCTCCGAAATGGAACTTGTATTTTCAAGACCTCAAAAAGAAAGAGGAAAAATCAACAAAAAAAAAGAAGACAAGATTGTTGTTGAAGATAAAAAAATAAAAAGGCAAATAGAACATCCAATCAGCCTTGACGCTCCATCAAGTCCTAGTATTACTAACCTCGACGAAATCAGCAGCACAAGTAACTCAATCCGACCAAACTCTTCTTCCCGTCCAATTGGGAGAAAAAAAGCTCAAGAAAACCGTCTCGCTACAACCAAAGATGTAGACAACAATATATGGAAAGATAATATGGCTAAAGCTCATTTGGAGCTAGCAGAACAAGCCAAAAATCAAACTGAAATTTTAAAGACTCAAAGTGTGGCAATACAAAACCAAAGCGAAGCAATGCAGAAACTAGCTCAATCATTAAATGAAGAAACTATTATGAGCAAACATCTTAGCAACTTGGATGAAGATGTTAGAAGGTATTACATTATGAAAAGGAAGAAGATTATGGAGAAACATGAGAAAGAGAATTAATGTGCTTTCTTTTTCTCACGTCAAGTTTTTCTGCTATTTTTTTTTTTCTGCCATCTTTGCTATCTTTTTTTTTCTGCTATCTTTTTAAATGAAATTTTCTCTTTTCTTCTGTTCAACTTACGATTTTTTTTTCTGCCATCTTTGCTACACCAGGGGAGCTTTCTTGGCACATTCTATCAAGTGCCTTCTTTTAAGTTTATGCTTGCTTTTGTTGGAATCTGTGTATATCTCTGTCGTAACTGTTGATTAACTTTTTCCCTTATCTGAATTGTAAGTCAAGTGTACTTTTGGCGTAAGTCATTTGTAATCTTGTTCCAACAGTGTTTTACTTTATTGAGACATCAGTGATACTTACGACAGCCTTAACCCACAGAATTCAGATATGCTTGTAGCATATTTATCAATAATATCTATTTATATAGACATACCATTCCATCAAATGCCTAGATGATTTCAAATGTGGTGTGACCATGCCAAGCGTGCCTTGTCCA
>KN361837.1:3648-16376 GCA_000785685.1 Uromyces viciae-fabae
AAAAAATTTAAACAACTCGACCAACTTTTTTTTTTTTGAAACACAACAAAAAATTCAAACAAAAAGAAAACATTCAACCAACCAACAAAACAACACTCACTCAAATCAATAATTCAACTTCAATTTCTTCAGTTCACACAACTCAATCATCTTACCAATCAATAATCCTACTCAACAGCCAATTTACTCACTCAACTCTGTATTTTTTTTTTTTTGAAATCATATTTTCTTGAAAAGGAAAACAAACCAATAATTCAACTTCAATTTCTTCAGTTCACACAACTCAATCATCTTACCAATCAATAATCCTGCTCAACAGCCAATTTACTCACTCAACTCTGTATTTTTTTTTTTTTGAAATCATATTTTCTTGAAAAGGAAAACAAAACTGATTTTTTTCTGTTTGTTTTAGATCACTCTCATTGGTTTAAATTAAACTCACTTGTCTTATTGGATTAAATTATTTCTATTCACACCTCAGGTATGCTCACCCTTTTTTTTTTCTCACTCATTTCTTTTTTTTGCATCATTTTGCTTCTTTCATATTTTTTTTTGCTTTTTTTTTTCCCCATCCCTGCTGCTCTGGATTTTTTTCTATCTTCAAGGGCAGCAGGGATGTTTTCCTCCCTGTCAGGACCCTTTTAGGGTTGATCTATGCATCAATCAACCCTACAAGGTGAGCAGGGAGGTTGCTCTACCTGCCAGGATCCTTGTAGGGTCAATTGATGCCTCAATCAGCCCTACAAGGGTAG
Organism: Uromyces viciae-fabae; assembly: GCA_000785685.1. Lineage (NCBI taxonomy): Eukaryota > Fungi > Basidiomycota > Pucciniomycetes > Pucciniales > Pucciniaceae > Uromyces > Uromyces viciae-fabae. Next base: position 4,401 of record KN361837.1, read on the forward strand.
CAGGGAGGCCTAGAACCTCCCTGCCACCACCCATCGGCCCTTCAAAGGGGCAGATTGACCCTAAAAAGGTTGATTGTCCCCTGTAGAGCCAACTGGACACTTGGCATCGGCCCTTCAAAGGGGCAGATTGACCCTAAAAAGGTTGATTGTCCCCTGTAGAGCCAACTGGACACTTGGTTGGCTCTACAAGGGACACCCTTCAAAGCGGCCAATTGACCCTAAAAAGGTTGATTGGCCCCTGTAGAGCCAACTGGACACTCGGTAGGCTCTACAAGAGACGATTGACCCTTGTAGAGCCAGCCAAGCAATTGGCTGGCTCCCTTGGTTGACTCTACAAGAGTTGGTTGACCCTTGTAGAGCCAACCAACCCCTCGGTTGGCTTTACAGGGGCCAACCGACCCTTGTAGAGCCAACCGACCCTTGTAGAGCCAGCCGATGGCTTGGCTGGCCCTTTTAGATCCAACCAAGCCATTGGTTGGCTCCACAAGGGCCTGCTATGGCCTCATGGGGCCATGTTGCATTATTTTTTTTTGTTTTTGATTTATAATTACTCTTTTTTTTAGTATTTTAAATTTTTTTTTTTTTGATGCTTTTTTTTAAATGTTCTGTTTTCAATTAAAAATAGGGGATTAATTTTCGCATCGCCCAAACCTGGTTGCGCACCGCCTTTTGGACCGCCAGGGGACGTCACAATTTTTTTTTTTTTTAAATATTTTTTGAAAATACTTTCAGACGCCCTAAAATTACCAAATTTTTTTGGCAGCCTCATGAGCCCCCCTGCTTCATATTCTGAAGTTTTTAGAGCCAAAAAAAATATTGAAGTACTCCATATATAAGGATTACACAAAATCAAAAAAAAAATGAAAAAAAATAGTTAATGCGGGAAATATGGGCTACAAATTTTATCACAGGTATTTCAACACTATTTAAATGTGGGATAAATTTTCTTTCCACGGGGAAGCAAAAAAAGTTGCTTTTACGTTTACTTTTGCAAAAAAAGGTGCATGTACAAAAATTTTGAAAAAGTAAATGTAAAAGCAACTTTTTTTGCTTCCCCGTGGAAAATTTTTTTATCACACATTTCAATAGGGTTGAAATACCTGTGATAAAATTTGTAGCCCATATTTCCCGCATTAACTATTTTTTTTCATTTTTTTTTTGATTTTGTGTAATCCTTATATATGGAGTACTTCAATATTTTTTTTGGCTCTAAAAACTTCAGAATATGAAGCAGGGGGGTCAGGAAGCTGCCAAAAAAAATTGGTAATTTTAGGGCGTCTAAAAGTATTTTTAAAAAATATAAAAAAAAAAAAAAAATTGCAACGTCCCCTGGCGGTCCAAAAGGCGGTGCGCGACCAGGTTTGGGAGGTGCAAAAATTAATCCCCTAAATATAACTAATTTTTTTTTACTTTTTCCTTCTTTTTTATTGACAACAGGAATTCAATTTTGTGATTGTCCGCTTTGATTGTCAGTTTTTCTTTTTTTTTCTATTTTTTCACACAAATTACCACGCAACAAATATTACCTGCGCACAATTGGTACTGGGGGATTGTTGTTTATATAGATTTTAAAACAAAATACCACGCAACGCATATTACCTGCACACAATTGGTATTGGGGGGATTGAAATGATTTGAATTACTAATATTTTTTATTTTATTTTGTTTTGTTTTGTTTTATTTCATTTTTTGTTTTATTTATAATTTGAAAAGGGAATACTTTAAAGATGCCGAATAATTCAGCTGCAGATATTTTACTACGTAAACAAAAGAATTGTAACTGGAACAGAAAAATAAAACAAAAAAAAATTGATGCAATGAATAATTTAATTACCAATAATCCTTGTTCCACTTGCTCTGCAATTCACAATGTCAATGTTGTACCTCTCTATCTTTTCCCAGAAATAACTGCTGATAAACTGAAACAAAAAAAAGAAAGAACAATAGCTAAAGAAAACAATGAGCCTTATGCAAAACTTATTTATAATAGAAATCCTACTGAAAATGAAATACAAAATGCTGCTAAAATAGTTAAAGATCCAACTAAATTTCGACTTTTTAATCATGGAAACGTTCAAATTTTCAACAAAAAAATTAAATTAGAAAAAAAAAGGAATCATAGCAGACATTAATTTTACTGATCTCACCACCATTGACAACATAAAGCTTAATGATATTAATTTCCTTCTTTCTTTCCTTGAGACATCAAAAAAATTTATCAATCCAATTTCTGCAGAAAGAAGATATTGTGCTGGTACTATGTGGGCAATAGGTTGGCGCAAATTAATTTAATCTCTTGAAATAGTTGGCCATTATATTGATACTGAAGCAATAAAAAAAATCAACATGAATACATAGAATATTTAGAAAATTCAAACAAAGCATCAGAAGTATTATGGAATTTATTTTATTCTATTGGTAGTGTTGCTCTGGAGGTGAACCGTGAACCAAAATAGAACACAGCATACCTAGTTTTTCTGATCAAGTGGTTCCTGATGAAAATAACAATACTGCAAAAAATTGTTTTACTTCAAATCTGACTTTCACTTCAAATGGCTTTTTCAATCATCCACATCAAGATGAAGGAGATGACTCGAATCTTCCTTTCACATTTTATTTATCTGTTCCAATAAGAAAATCAACTGGAAAATTGGCATTTGAAAATGACGGGTATGATGTTAGTGAAGGATATTTTGTTTTTCCAGATTGTGCTTTTGGGATCGAATTCAAACCAAATATGTTGGGCCAAATGATTTTTTCTCAACAATTTTACAAACATGGAACACTCAAGCCAAATGAACCAGGAGATCTTACTAGATTAGGAATGTTGATGCAAATTTCCAAGAAAATCACCAACATATCAGATCAAATATTTAGCTCAGAAGTTGAGTGAAGAAAGTGAAATGCATTATGGTGATGTTCCTTTTATTTTGGATTGTATTAAAAAAGAGCAAGATAAAAAAAAGTAAAAAAAAAAATAACATTCAAAAAACAAAACAAAATAACAATCACATCTAAAATATAAATTTGTTGTGAGGTAGAATCAAATATTTTTATTTAAGATTGTAAAAAAATATTCTTATTTAAGAGTAAAGCATAGAAACTAGTTCTGTGATTTCTTCATTCGATTTTCCATTTTCCAAACAATATAATACAAAGTCATGTTTATTCGACGATGAAATCAACTCATAAAGGTACAGCTCAATTGCCATTGAGCGCTGATGTCAATGTGAAAACTTTGGTGGTTCCACCTTACATGAGTCGCTTCTCTCAGTTTCTGGCCTTTGCGATGAATCTTTAAATGTGTTGTTCACTTTGACGGGTTGTAAGATTTACGATTCAACTAACTTTGACTTAAAAGGAAACTTGCTGGGTTCTGGTTATCGAAAAGGGAATTTGTATTACCTCCCAACTGGTGAGGTAAATGCAAGTTCCTTCTGTTCATCAATAAAAACGCCTTCTTCTTCGACTGACACATTGTTTAATTATCATGTTTGACTGTCACATGTAGGTTTACAACCGTTGAAACAGTTTTTAAAACTTAAAGTTATTAAATTAACCATTATGAATGAACTAGACGTTCAAAAATGTGAAGTTTGTGTTACATCTAAAATGCATCGATTATCATTCAAATCAAGAGGACAATATCGGTCTAGAGTTCCCGGCAATTTAATACACTCAGATGTTGGGTCTTTCGAGGTTGCTTCGAGAGAAGATTATAAATATTATGTTACCTTTGTAGATGATTGTTCTAAATTTACCAGTGTTTATCCAATGAAATCAAAGTCAAATGTTTATGCGTGTTTCAAGATTTTTAAGACATTTTTCGAAAGGGATAGTGGTCACAAGATCATGAATTTGCAATCTGATAATGGAGGCAAATATATGGGAGCTGAGTTTGAGAGTTTTCTGCTAAAATCTGGTATTGATCATGAACCTGGTCCGCCTCATTCCCCAGAACTTAATGGTGTAGCTGAAAGGATCAATAAAACGATAGGGAATCTAGTAAGGTGTTCTCTCTTGAAGGCCGAAATGCCGAAAACGTTTTGGGCAGATGCATTGCATCATATATTTTTTACATTTAATTCTATACCTTGCTATACACCTATGGGTTTTAAAAGTCCTAACAATATTCTTAATCTTAACATAGTCGATTTAGATTTACTACACCCGTTCGGGTGCTTAGTCTGGTATAAAATTCCAGAGGCTAATGGGAAGAAATCGGACAACAAGGGTGGCTGTTCCTTATTACTTTCATACTTGGGAAATGGTAACGGATTCCGACTTTTAAATCTTAGTACTTGTTTAGTAATAAAGTCTTGAGATGTTTTGTTTTGACGATTTTTTATTTTTCCTTATAAATCAAAATTACTTATTAAGAAGGAACCAATAGTTTTGGACGTATAATCACCTTGGTCGAAAATAACAAAACATCATCTTACTGCTACCGATTCTGATTCAAATTCTGTTAGAAATCAGTCTCCGGTAATCACTTCTGTACCTGTAGTACCTCAGCTCGTCAATTGTGCAGTAATTTTGCCTGTCTCTTCTATACCAGTCTCGTCACCTCAACGTTTTGGATTTTCACCTAACTCTCTTTCTCAAACGCCGGAACTTGATAATTCTCCATCTCTGATTCCACGACGTTCAGGCAGGGTAGTCCAACCTCCAAAACCTTTTGGAAATATTGTGAAACTTGCTGCTTTAGAACATGTAATTGATACTCCAAAGACGTGGAATCAACTGATGAAGTCACCCAATTCGGTCAAATGGTTAAAAGCTGCAGACAATGAATTCGCTTCTTTAATCGGTATGAATACCTGGCGGCTTGTGCCAAGACCATCAGATAGAAAAACAATCAAATACAAGTGGATCTTCAAACTTAAGATGAATCCTGATAATTCAATTTTAAAACTTAAAGCTTGTTTGGTCGCAATGGGGTATGCTCAAGTTCACGGGATTGATTATCAACAGGTATTTTCACCTACATTGTGACTTGAAACACTTCGGTTGATTTTAACTTTGATGGCGGCAAAAAGTTGGAAAGGGAGACAGGTAGATTTTAAAACGGCTTTTCTTAATGGACGACTTGATTCACCAGTTTTCATGGAACAACCACAAGGATTTGTTAACACTCAAAATCCTGATTTTGTCTGTAAGCTGGAAAGATCTCTTTATGGATTAAAACAATCTCCTTGACAGTGGAATATTGAGCTGCATGAGGCATTGATTTCTCTACATCTTCAACAATCAACTTACAAACCGACTTTGTATTTTTGTTTAAAAAACAAGAAATTGATTGGCGCGTTAACGATTCATGTTGACGATTTGGCTACAGTTGGAGAACCGCCATTTTTTGACAACCTGATAAACGATTTAAGTCATAAATTTACGATAGGTGCAGATGATGATTTGAATTATTTTCTATCTTTGAAGATTACTCGTCAAGTGGATAAAAAGCTGGTTTTTATATCTCAACAACATTACATACAAAAATTGAACAATTGTTTTTTGGCGGACTCTAGAATCACTACTCAGAATCCAAGAGACTCAGTGTTCAAAGATCTCAGGACGAAATCATCATTGGAAGAATCTTCTCCTGGTCCTTACTCAGAGATTATTGGCTGTTTGCTCTGGATTTTGCAATGTACTCGTCCAGACATTGCTTTTGCAGTAAATCAATTGTCTCAATTTTTGAGGGACCCATTGACTGCGCATTGGTTTGCTGCATTGAGGATACTCAATTATCTTTCCACTACTAGCTCTTTGCGATTACAACTTGGTGGTTCGGTTGTTTGTTCCGGTTTTTCAGACTCCGATTGGGCTGAAAACAAAGAAGATAGACGGTCAACTTCTGGTTATACCTTTTGGTTGGGACTAGGAGCGATTTCGTGGAAATCAAGGAAACAACCAACTGTATCTTTGTCTAGCACTGAGGCTGAGTACAAAGCGATGACAGATTCCTCTAAAGAAGCTTTGTGGCTACGAAGTATTTTAATTGAAATGGCTTTAATTCCTCAATGTCCCATTCCTCTCCATATTGATAATGAGGGAGCTCAAGATTTGGCTTTAAATCCAGAACATCATTCTAGAACGAAACACATCGATGCAAGGTATCATTTCGTGCGTGAATGTGTCAAGAATTCACAGATTTTGCTCACTCATGTCTCTACATGGGATATGTTAGCAGACATGTTAACTAAATCATTACCTCGGGTTCTCCTGGAGAAACATAGGATTATGTTTGGTTTGATTTGATCAAACTTTAACAGTGTTAAAGTAAGTTCACTCCATTATGCACCTTTTGGGCGTGATGCGGATTATTTGAAGCTCTACTTTAAGCCACAGTTGTGAGCGGTATTGTGTTTCTGTTTATTTACAATTTAGACTATCAAAACAAACTGGTCATCAGCAACGGGGGGGTGTTGAATTAGTTTGGCGTGCTTCTTATTTTGTTTTGTAGTATTTATTTATTTCTGTTATTCTCATGTCACACTTTGTGATATGTTTGTCTTTGTCTTTCTTTTATTTTATTCTCATGTCACATTCTGTGACATGTTTGTTTTTGTTTTCCTTTATCTAGTGCTGATTGCGTGACAAGTTCTTTCCTCACTTGTTCACACAATCTGCATTAGGTAAAGTATCTTTTTGTTCATTTTTTCTTTTTCTGTTTAATGACTAATCCTGACTTGTTCACACAATCTGCATTAGTTCATTGCAACAAACTTTTCCCTCATAAACTGCCTTTCATTCAATTTTTCTTCCACTTCAAAACTGAATTTTTTTCTTCTAATGCAATTGAATGACTGAATTTTTTATCTTTGAGCGATATGCCTTTATCTTCCTTATTTAGCATCAAATTGAACTTTAATTTTTCAAAAGCCATTTGTTCACAAGAAATTGAATTTTTTTCTGTAAAATCACATCAAATATATCTCAAGATGTATACAGTTTGGAAAAATGTGAGAAATATATTACTGACCAGACTCTTGCTGTTCTACAAAGTCATTGTAAGCAGAAAAGGGAGTAATGCATGATGGCTTTTTCTGACTGCTTGGATTCAAATTGGAACTATTTGAAGCTTTTTGTTTCATGGGAGAGCAACTTTTCCTGGCAGAAGTCAATGGTTCATCTGAATCTGAAGAAGAATTATCGATATTGAAATCCCTTTGAGATCAATCACAAAGAGACACCTTTTGTTTACCTTTTTTTTGAGTTGGGATTGGTGGAATCAAAACTTCCTGGGAAACAGGTTGAAGATCTTGCACAGAGATGCTTTGTTGCTCCTCTGGCTCAGGTGAAGATGGATCAAGGGCTCTCTCCTCTGGTGTCAAAGCTGCTCGTGCTTGGGCAGCAGACATTCTTTTTCGTCGACATAGGACTGGTAGAATGAGGGGAGGAGGTAGCTCATCAGGTTCCGAGTGATTATCAGCCTGGGCTGATGTTGGAGGCTGGAGTACAGCTTCTGAGTGATTATGAGCCTGGGCTGATGTTGGAGGCTGGAGTATATTCAATTCAGTGAGATGTCCATCATTGAACTTAAGACAAAACCAATTTGTGAGTCAAGGAGAAACTTTTGAGCAGAATGAGTTTGGAATGACTTACAACTGGAGCTAAATCTACCAAGTTGTTCGACTTATTTTGAGAGGCTTGTTCTTCATCTTATTCTTCATTGATACTTTCAGAAATATTTTTGTCCAATCTTTGCTGACCATCTTCACAATAAATTGGTGTTACATTGAAATGCTTACCAAAAAGCTCGTCCATTTTATCATAGTAAGGGAAAATTGAATCAAGCTTTTCAAAGACCAATCGAACTCCCTTTTCTTGATCAGCAGCTGATATATCAAAACCAGTGGATATGGAGGGCATGTGAGCCTTGCGATATTTGGCTTGATAGTTTTTGAATCTTTCCAACATTTGTTTGGCACTAAGATTGATTTGGCCTTTTGTTTTGGTTTTGAGATGGATTGCCATTAGTTGATAGCCATTGATCTTCAATTTGGGACGCCTTCCAACCTTGGTTGAGTGTTTGGTACCAAATACAGTGTCATAATTATTTTGGATCATCAACCAGTTGATATTGATGAGATGATCTTCCCTTTTTAAATGTCCAGATTTAGTTGGAGACTCGGGGGGAGTGTGGGAAGTTGATTGATTTTTGGAGTTTTGTTGGGCTCTGTGAGGCATTTCTTTGGAGGATGATGTGGAAGGAATTATTTAGAGTTAATGCAAAATGTAGTTAGTTGAGAAGGAAGAGAAATTTACTTGTTGATACTTTTTCAAGTTGAAGTAACAATTGAGCGTGAAGAAATGGGTTTGTAGGTGTAGGAAGGTGAATAAATTTTTTATGGGCTAATTTTAATTTACGGGTGCAGATTTTTATGTTGACTTTAGATTTATAGATATTTTGAACTGGAATTTTTTATTTGATATATTTGAAACCCCCTGTGCCAAATAAGTGGGTTATTTCAAAAAAAAAACATCTGGTTTGAAATGGAGTTTTTTTGTTGAAAACCAGAAATAAAAAAAGGCCGTGTTTAGTGATATTTGACACCCCCTATTGTGTGAATTTTTCTCTCTGTTTTTGTTCTTTTTTTTTTAATTTTGTTCATCGTTGCCTTTTTTAATTTTAATTTTTTTGTTTTTGTGTTTTTCTTTGATTCTGTTGTGTTTTTTTTTGTTGTGAATTCTTTCTTGTTTTTTGTTGTGTTTTTTTTTTGTATTGTTTTTTTTGGGGGGTGCTTAAATCCACTACCAAAAACCCTTAAATTCACTACCAATTGGCGGGTTTTTCCAAACCCGCCAATTTTGGGTGGCTTTTTTTTTTTGAATTTTTTTAAGACTTTTTTGGCGGTTTTTTTTTAAACCTGCCCAAAAATGAACCAAAAAATCACCAAAAAAAGAAAATTGGCGGGTTTTTGAAAACCCGCCAATGTTTTCAATCTTGAAAAATTGAGAAATATTTTTGGCTGAGAGATACCCACCAAAAATTTTGGTGAGTTTTCCAAAAGCCGTCAAAAAATTCAAAAAATTGGCGGGTTTTGTGAAAACCTGCCAAAAAATTCAAAAAATTGGCGGGTTTTGTGAAAACCCGCCAATTTTATCTTAAAAAAAAAAAAAAAAAAAAACTTTTTTGCAGGTTTGTTGGTTCCCGCCAAAATTATTTGGTGGGTCTTGTGATTCCCGCCAAATAAAATTTTGAGCAAGTGAAAAACCCGCCAAAATGTTTGGCGGAAATTACAAAACTGGCCAAAAATTTTGGCTGGTTTTTTAATTCAGGCCTGTGGATCAACTTTTGTTCCAGACAGGCCTGAATTTTCCTTAATTCAGGCCTTTGGCTCAACTTTGGTCCCAGACAGGCGAAATTTTGATCCCTGCTATACTGAATGGGCAGTCTGTTGTCCACGAAGATGTCCCCAAAGTTGTTAAAGACCCTTACAAAGTGCTCACAAAGCATTAAACACACTTTTGAAGAATTAAAAAAAAAATATAAGTCCCCTGTCCCCACTGCAAAGATGATTGCATCAGACTCCCAAATCTGACATTAAATCAGACAAAAAAATGTAATATTATATCAGGCAAAACCAGTATTGTGTCTAATAGAGCTGAAATTAAATCTACCGAAAATGGTATTATATCTATCATAGAGGATATTGTATCAACTCAACCTATTTAATATCAGCATAACTCACTTTATATCAGATTTTTCTAACTGACATTATGTCCATGGGCCAAACAGTTGCATCAGACATAAAAATGTGATATAAAATCAAATGTATTTATATTAAATAGGTTGAGTAGATGAAATGCCTGTTTCTTTAGATTTAATATCATGTTAGGTAGATCTAATGTCATTTAAGGTAGATACAATGCCAGTTTTGTCTGATATAATATCAGATTTTTCCAACTGATATAACACCAGTTGTATGAATCTGATACAATCATACTGGCAGTGCCCTTACAAAAAAATTATCTACTTGTAATACTATTTAATTTGTGTGATTTTTATAAGAGTTGCTACAATATTGTTACATTGAAAGCCACCCTGAGCTATCCGGAACCCTTCAAGCACTTGATCTTACAAAAAAATTATCTACTTGTAATACTATTTAATTTGTGTGATTTTTATAAGAGTTGCTACAATATTGTTACATTGAAAGCCACCCTGAGCTATCCGGAACCCTTCAAGCACTTGATTGTGGAGAGTTGGGTAGGTTCATTAAGAACTTGGAGGTTGATTGTGCCTGAGTTGATTCCTTCTGCAGACGACCAGAGCTATTAGTATCAGGGTGTGGGATTTATAACAATATACTAGTAATCCCGCTTGTAAGGTCATTACATTTTAAAACCCTTACAATTCCATTTTTCTCTATTAAAACTTCTTTTCTACATCATTTTCTTCAAAACTACGCTTTTTCATAACTAACATTCTCAAAATAACTCCCCACAATTGTAACTATTACCCCTTACAATTGTAAAACACTACCATTCCTCTGGAATGGCAGGAACTGTGAGGACCCGCCAAATTATTTGGTGGGTATGTGCTTACCCGCCAATATTTTTGGCGGATCAACAAAAACCCACCAATTAGTCAAAGAAAAAAAAAAAAAGAAATCACACCTGCCAAAATAAATTCAGGACTTTTTTTGGCACTATTTTTTGGCAGGTTTTGAAAAACAGGCCTGAAAAATTGGCGGGTTTTGAAAAACCCGCCAAAAAAATAGTGAATTTAAGGATTTTTGGTAGTGGACTTAAGGGCCCCCTTTTTTTTGATGGTGTGAAAATAGCCGGGACAACTGTCCAAAGCATTTTGGACAATCATCCAAACAAATTTTGGACAATCACCCAAACAAACTTTGGACGATTGTCCAAAGTATTTTGGACAATTGTCCAAATTATATTCGACGATCATCCAAAACACCCTGGACAATTTACACCACCAAAAGAAAAAAAATAACAGCACACAAAACATAAAAAACAACACAAAAAAACTAAAAAAAAAACACAAAAAAAGAGAACAACACACAAAAAAAAGAACAACGAACAACAACAACAAAAAGAAAAAGAAAAATACAAAAATAAAAAACAAACACATAAAAAATAAACCCAAAAAGACAAAAATAACAACATGAAAAAAGAAGAACAGCACAGAGAAAAAAAAAGAACAACACAGAAAAAAAAAAGAACAACACACAAAAAAAAGAACAACACTTAAACAAAAGAACAACACAAAAAAAAAAACACAATTCAAAAAAGGAGATGTATAATATCAAACAAAGAAAAAAAAAATTGGGAAACAATTAACATCAAAAAATTAAACATTTGAAAAAATAACAATTAATTACTTGAATAAAAAAAATACATAAAATAAAATAAAGAAAAAAAAAACAAGAAATAAGAAAAATTCAATATTAAAACAAATTGGGAAAAAAAAGGAGTAACATGAAAAAAAAAAAAAAAAAAACACATTCAATAAAGGGGAAAACAATAAAAAAAATTCAACATTTCAAAAAAAAATTAATTAATTGCAAAAAGAAAAAAAAAAAAAAAGAATAATTAAAAAAAAAAGGAATAAATAGCAAAAATATGAAACATAAATAAAGGGGGTTGTTTTTCGCACCGCCCAAAACCTGTCGCGCACCCCCTTTTGACATCAGGAGGCCTTCAAGCGCTTTTTAAATTTTTTAAATATCTTTTAAAAATACTTCTAGGTGTCCTAGAGTAACCAACCTTTTTTCCCAGCATCCTGAGTACCCCTCCTTCATCTTCTGAGCTTTTTAGCTCCAACAAAGAAATTGAAGTACTCCATATTTAGGGAGTACACAAAATCAAAAAAAAAAAATAAAAAAAAATGGTTAATGCGGGAAATATGGCCTGAAAATTTTATCACATTTATTTCAACCTCATTGGAATATGGGATAAAAATATTTTCCACAGGGAAGCAAAAAAAGTACGTTTTACGTTTACTTTTGC